>JAGDQP010006554.1:0-71674 GCA_022664845.1 Lepisma saccharinum | reverse complement strand
CCGTGATTTTTGTAACAATTCCGGATCAGTTTGAGCTGACTTCATGGAGAGATTGAACTATTTAATCGGAATCGATTGACGATCGAGTTTTAAAACGATTAATCATATTTTGGTGTTGATCACTTGTAAGACCACTTAAATGAGTGGTTACGATAACTGATCCTGCTTACGCAGTACTGATTTAAGTTTAGGTTCAGTTTCGTTTCAAAATAGCAAACCGAATTTCTTTTATACACGGAATTTAATATGTTGTTATCTCAAATTCTAGCCTCTTATTGCTACATATATAGTGTTTCTGATATCATAATCTTTACCGTACAGGTACCGAAACGGTATACAAATTAAAGCTGAACAGAGAAGAGAAAGGGGATATTGCTCATGTAGAGCGAGTATATAAATGCAAAGGTTGACTTTTTAACAGGAGAAAACGTAATTGCATGTATTTGAAGGGCAGCGGAACTTTCATGTTTGTGGTTGATAAATTGATAGTTTTAATAACCTTTGGTTCAGTAGCTAGTGTTCCTTCAGGAAGGAACTTTAGATACTCCTCTAGACCCCATAATGGCCTACGCTAACCTAACATATTATATTAAGTTATAAACCGAGTAAATAATATATCTTTAGATAAAATAAAACTACTCTAATGTAAATCACTTTACATATTCTTACCAATCGATTCAGTCTGAGGAGTATCTAACTAAATATCGATCACCGTCACATTTTCAATGGTTTTTAAAATGCTGTAAATCTGCATTATAATGCTACGTAAGAACATCTTTATTAAAAACAGTAACATAATTCAGAAACATCATTAAAAACAGACGCCATTTTCCTTGTTTAAAACACGTGAGCCCGTTAGAAGTGTCTGATTGGCTGCCAATCTGTATCGAAAGTTTGTAACGAAGCTGTCTATTGGGCAAAACATATATAATGTTTGCTATGAGTTTGCCATGAGAAGACGCAAATATCCCTTTGCGAAGCCGTACTAAGTACAATATTTAATTCTGTCGCCAAGCTCACGGCAAACGCGTAGCAACTTCTAGTCAATGAAATTGCATTGCGTTGCTTAAACAGATTTCGCAAATATGATATTTAATCGGGCCCCTGGTTACCAATATTAAAAGACTCTCGATAAAAAAAAAAACTTTTAACACAGGATATTCTTATATACTTTCTCTAAATGACAATGAAACCAGTAACTAATGATGAAAAGGCAAGGAAGTAATACTAAACACGTACTAGGAAATCCAAGGCCATCCAACACCAAACAGTCGTAGATAAGTTACTAGAGCTTTGGAAGAAAGGGTGCCAGCGACAGCCCGTTCTTTTTTTTCTTTTTTTCACACATTGTGACCGACGAAATTTTACTGTGAGCCCACCCGAAGGAAAGGGAGTTTTAAAATTTTAAATTAAAAAAAGAAATTAAAATGTCTTTCCATTGGTTTATGTATCAATATATCTGTTTTAAAATGAAAATTAGGTAATTAATATTAGCCTTCGATTACTGTGAAAGCCGTGGAAAGTAATTTTAGTGAATGTAGTTCAGATGCTTTAATCGTTTATTAATCTGGAAAAATAAAAGCGTTTCATTTGTAATCGGCGATTGAAGATATTCGTTTTCGTAGATTCTAGGCTTCCAGAATGTTCCAATACGTAGCAAGTCGTGGGAACGTCCCGTTTTCTCTTTGTTTCTGTACTTTCATTCCCGACAATCTGGAGCCCCTTAAACATGGCCAAATGCGGCAATGCTATATTCTAATTTCCGTTACCTCTTGGTTTCCTAATATATTTCATTATGGCCGATTTGTTATATGTATATTAATGTTCATGTGAACCTTAAAGAAATTACGCATTTGCGAGGGTAGAAGTTCAAATGCCCTCTGGTGGAGATGTCGACTCCAATCCCGTGACCACGATAAAACTAAAGGCCGCTTTAGACGGTACAATTTCTCGTACGATCTCTCGTATGAAAGAATGTATACAATCCACAGTACGAGATTTTTCGTACGAAAAATCATACAATATTGTATAGTGTTTTACACGGTACAATTTTGGATACGAGGGGATAATGATGAAACTGCTGGAGTTTATAATTGTGACACCTCAGGCTTTTAGGGTAATTATGCCACAGATATTTGTGAAAGTATAGCCCATTGAAAAAATTAAAATATTGATTATAATTAATCTTGACGCAACAGAAATTCAGTTAATTGTAATGTCAAATTCTTCTACCAAGAGAATCTAACTTCTACTAGGTTTCAGTGGTAACGAAATTGTCGTAGGTTTACTTCTGTACTTCGATAAAGATATTTCAATGCGGACACAAAAAACGTTGAAAATTTTGCTGTCTTCGGTGATAAGTTCGGAATCATATGTGTTTTGTTTTTACAATATTCCTGAGTTAACAAGATATGTGGCATTACACAGCACTTCAAAAGTATATAAATCGCGATATATTAACTCCTATTTAAACATATGGGGGCAATTAGCAACACTGCGGTTTAACTACTTCTATCACAGCACTGGAAACGCTTCAAAATGCTACGTTTTACGTCCCTATCAGCATGAAATACTTGCAAAATACACAAATGAGGAGTAATGTAGATTTTATATGATTTATAGCCTCATTTCGCACAAGGTATATAGGTGTGTATAGGGTGGGTCAGCTGTCTTAACACTTGAATAAAAATTAGTTCGTTCGATTAATTACCTTGCTCATGCATTGACTTGCACAGCTCTGGGTAGACGTCGACACTCTACTTACATTATGTCTACTTCTGTAATTACTGTTCAATGTATTTCATTATTTCGGATGCACAGAGCGTATATGTTTATCAAAATAATTGGGGAGGAATATCATTGCAAAGATACCGGTATCCTCTACATTACTTCCCTTCATACTTATCATGATTGCAGCAAATTCGGTACTCTACGCACAAGAAAAACAATGAAAATCACCTTAACTGCATTGCACAATATATAGGAAAAACAGTAGCTATTAGATCACATCAGAACTTTGCCTTTATATTTTTAAACATATTTCTCACGTATTTAGTACCTTTTATGGTTATAAGAATGCAAAACGTAACATTTTGAGGTATTGCCAGTCCTCTATAGCAGAAGTAGCTGTACTGCAGTATCACTGACCTCTTTACACTTCCCTTAAAAACATTGTTTTATATCTTTATACCTGTAATAGTTTATTATGCCTTTATGTATGTTAATTTCTGCATCAAGTTATAACATTAATAAGTTCTCTTTGTGTCGTAATCCATAACCAAACAGCCGAATAGGAAAGGACGCTATATTGCCAGTAGGGGCGCTGTCATAGATTGTACGAAAAATCCGCTGAAAAGTAGGACCGTTTCTATTTAGAGAACACATCGGAGATAGCATGAAAAATCGTACGATCTGCGCTTTACACGATCAAAGAATGTAACCGATGATTGCACACGAGGAATCGTACGAGAAATTGGATCGTCTAAAGTGGCCTTAACCTAGTTCCAAGTTAGCTGTCTGAGGAGTAGAAAACATCTCGTTGTCGTGAAATGTCAGTTTCTTCGTTGTTTGACATTATAGTTTAAGACGACAATTATCTGTGTTTATTTAAGTAATGTGCAAGTGAATTTATAATATTTTGTTGGCAACTCACTTCTCCCCGTCCCCACAACTTGCGTATTCCGCGTACGCTAAGAACAAAGGTGTCGCAGTTTACGTGTGTGGAAAATAATATTAAAGCACCGGATTTACTCTGCAACAAACTAATACAATCCCTCGAGTGAAACCACGTTTACGTGTATATTCAAACATTGGCAGTCGAAGCCCCCCCACACAGCACATAATGTTGAATTAACGTTTTATAAACGTTGAATTTTGACAACGTTGTATTTGGTGACGTTGAATTATAGATTTTATCAACGTAATTTAATAAACGTTTAAATAATAAACCGGAAGCGGTTGTTTAAGGACAGATGAAATAAAATATACCAGAAAAGGGGAATGACATCATGTGAATATAATGTTATTTTCCTATGTGTTATCAGTTATATGTGTTTAAGGTTTCGCCAATCCGAGGAAATCAGTAGTTAACAGGATCAAGTGATTAAGGACATGTACTTTCAATACGCTATATTTTAGTAGCAAAATGTACTTATACACGATGTATAACGTGCAAGATGTTGCATACATTATAAAATCTGTCGCATGAAGAAGATACCTGGAAATCAGTCGCGAAGAGCGTAGAGAACTAGTCTATTCTATGGTGTTAGGTTACAGATAGTACAGAAGCAGTTTATTGGTTGTGTAAATAATGCTATTAAATTGCCGTTGTTCACGAGAAAAAACTTGCTTTTGTACACGTTGGTGAAACTGTGAAAAGTATAATCGAAGAATAGTAGCGAGGTCAACTAAGCAACCATAGCCCTGCTTAGTTGGTAGAGTATCATTTCACATTTGGAAGGTTCTCCTGGGTTCACTCCGAGCAGCCTGCCCTCCTACTACCGGGACGGTATCTTCAAAGTAGGTCCTAGCCGGCTTCGATCCCACGTCCTTTTACCTATGCTATCCTGTTTGCGACAAATATGCCTAAAAGCGACAAGTAAAATTTAAATTTAAAAAGGAGGGCGGACAGAAAGAAAAAGTCAAATAGCAACTCATTTACCTTGCCAGGGATTGTTTTTCTCCACTGTGGTTATGTACAAATTCATATTAGGATGACGGTACCAGTTTCCGTCCACTAGAGTTTTGAAAGTAAATAAGGAAGGCTTCTGATGAGTGGATCCTGCAACTCATGTTTCTACTAAATCGTTTCGATGTTCAGAAGCAGGCTGCATTCTCATTGACTGTTTCAAATTGTGTGAGACTCAGTTATTCAGTGATGAACTCATACATTCAATATCCATTGTCTACATCGTTTGTAGGTAGAGGAAGCGCAGTTATGTATTGATGAAACTTTTAAAACTTACATACAGGTGTTAGCCATAGATAGATGCACACACGTTGTAAGAGGAAACATTGGTAATCATAGTAGAAAAAAATATGTATATTGAATATTATGACAGGCAGTTATTGCGTGACGGGATTTCTGGTGCAAACGTTTGGCGTGGAGCCAGTACCTGGCCATTATGGATGTTAACTGGAATTTTTAATAATGTATCGCACCGGTTTCCGGCCACCGGAAAAGCTATCGCAGAATTGGGTGAAGGTGACCAATATTCAGTTTTTAACCCTTCTCTCAACTTTAATTATTTATTTATGTGATGATGCTGATGTGTGTTGTGCCCTAAGCAATGTTCCTGGGCACGTGAACTGATGGTGGTTTGCCATTGCTTTCCATCGGATGAATATGTAATAAGGACGGGACCAACAGTTTACCGAAGGCTCTGAACTTTCTTTGTCTCCACTGGGAATCGAACCCGGGACCCATTGAATACAAGGCTGGGAGTCTTACCACTCATCATCCCAAAAGGGTCTGGATTAGAGAATGGGTTCCCATAAAAAAAACGAGTTTTCACGACTTCTAGGATTTTCTATCTTTTGGTTCGGATGAAGGAAACAGTTTTGTGTGTGAATCGTGTGCGGAGTTGAATTTGAAGTTTTTATGGCCTTCAGGCATCTTGGGTTCAGACGCAGATAGGGTGCGGAAGAGAATGTTGGAAAATACTCGGCCAGGACCTATTATGTAGGTACCATCCCGGCATTTGTCTGGCGTGACTGACGAAAACCCCTTGAACCCCCCTAGGAAAAACTGTTTCAACTTCTCCCACCGGGAATCAAATCCGGATTGTTGGATTGTCACGTCATGGGTCACGTTTGGAGAGAAGTAAAATTTAACTTTCAGGACAAATTTCGTACCTTTCCCCCTAGATCCCTAACGAATATTTAAATCTGTGCAGATGAACAGAATAATGTAAGTTTCCCAGACCGAAGCCTACTACTTCAATGTTCAGTACGATATGCTTTAATTGAAATTACAATTTTAGGGTTGATTTCAGGTTAAAATCCTATAATCAAAGGATTTTTCCTGGAATCAACCCTAAAAAGTACTAGGCTTCGGTCTGGGAAACTTATATTGTTCTGTTCATCTTCACAGATTCAAATATTCGTTGTAAGTAGGGATTTTTCGGAAAGGTATGAAATTTGTCCTGAAGGTTGAATTTTGCTTCTCTCTAAAGATTGCGTAACGTTGCTAAAGAGATCTCAAAAATAATATTGGCCAAATTAAACTGTTCTTTACTGAAAGAGCTCTATAAACTAACTTGATACCTTAAAGCCTATATGCATATAGCTGTTTATATTCTTTATCATTTACATTATTTTGTGTAACTTGTAAGTTTCTATATCTATAAATTTTTGTGTTCTTTAATTTCAATATACCGTATACGTTAGTCAATATGACCCATTTATTTACTTGAGATGAACTAAATGCATGTCAGTAGTGAGTAATGCATGTGTATTCGGACATTGAAAACATATTGGGTTTTCCTCTGTCAGGATACGATCAGCGAGAATTTCACTCGCGGCAATATTAAAACATTGTTAGCCATGGTAGCTTTCATAGCCATCCTGTATGAGTTCCTGACCTCCCACGTTCCGATCGTGAGGGAGAATTTTAAGGGTGAAGACATATTTGAGTCTGGTAAGACTGTGTTCTGTGTTTATGTACTGTTAAATAAGGTGTATATGCTACCTGCGAGATGTTCATTTCATACTGGACGTCACGACTCATGAGGCGTAATGCCACTGCAATTCGACTAACTACAGGCCAAAACCATAACCACTAGGTGCAAGATGTAGATGTAGTCCTCCCAGAATTTGTATTCTGTATTCTCATGTGGTTCTCAGATCACATGATGAGTTTTCTCGTGATTCGGAGCTTGGGTCTATCATCCATGATTCCCGGCACGAAAGCTACAGCCCCTGTAGACTATTATTATTATTATTTGTTTTGTTTTGTTACACCGTGTTTTCTCTACCCTTTCTCGGCCTGAGTGAAAATTTCCTAAAGGCCACAAATAAATGAAAATTCAAAAACTCGTCAAAATTAATTGTGAGATTTTATCGATATTATTACCAAAAAAAATAATTAATAAATTGAGTGAAAGATCCATACTAGAGATGGCCACAACCGGATTCGAGTTTCGTATATGCGACACTCGGATCCAAAATCCGGATCTTCGGTAAACTTTATTTTATAGGGGGCAGCCTAGTAACTTTTGACTTCGACCAGTCACGATTTGATCCTTTACACCTGCTTAAAATTCACCCAAATCGCAAGCAACGCAAGCTTTCATGAAAATATGCCCTTAGTTAACAAAACAACAACGATCTTCTTTTCCCTCTATGGCAATCACAAAACAGCTATTATACGTCCAGACTTAAGAGTATACTGTTGCTCTTATGGCAACAGCGACGCCGGTTTGACAGTTAAATAATAATAATAAAAAAAAAAAACGAAACTGAACTCGCTACAGCCGTTTTCTTACTTCGGGTTGCAAAACCGAGCGGCAACGCTCCAGTCGCTTTTAGTTTTCTTACCTCTTCTCCATTAAAGTGTTTCAAATGAAACTATCGTTATATAACTAAATATGTGTAAATGAAAAAATGTAATAGTTAATTAATTTTCGTATTAGTGTTAAATATAAAACCTCTACGGGGATCTTTAAAGAGAGATAACAGGAAAGAAATTTCGTGAGTCAGGGGCAAGTACGATAGGTAAAACTGCAGCTGTTGTCAATAAGAGCAACAGTATACTCTTAAGTCTGGACGGATAATAGGCCCAATCCTAAATGCTTCCGTCCTTTGCAAGATTTTTTTTTTCAGAACTGGCTTCAGGGTCGCAGGGCTGCGGAAAGCCCACTTGGAAACACTTTCGGTACGGCATAGAACTTTTGAGTAAACAGTACTTTTGCGTATGCCTATCGCTAATCCCGGGCTGCGCCCACCCCCTCGCGGCTAGCGCCGCCCAGCTCCCTTCGCCCGCACCCTCCCTCCCTTGCACACCTCGCTATCGCTCGGTGCGCATTCTGCCGTGGTGGGTTTATATACATCCTAGTTTTTAGTGGCCTCTTTTAAATAAATCACAACTATTATTAAATTTCCTTTTGTGTATTTACATATGAAAACGAAAAAACTAATTTTCTTTAAAAAAATATATATATATATCAGCTTCCCGACGCCTTGATCACAAGACCAAACTTGCAGCTGCCGGGTTGAGCCCTCCTCGCTGTTACTTATAATTCAAGATACGCGAGAGTGGGCTATTCGAAACGGAAGTGTTTCCAATATGGCTGCCAAGCCGTGCAGATAGATCTAAAAAAAAATCTTTCCCTTCCTTTTGCTGAGAAACTAAAGGAGTCAAGTGAAGGAACCTTCGGAAGGACGGTTCAAAGGAAGCATTTTGGACTCCTTAAACTTTGCGAATATAGCGACATCGTTGGAAAAGCACTAGTAATGAGAAACGCAAACAACTGCACAGTTGAGCTTCCCCTCTCTTCCGCTTGAGGTGTACTGGTACAAGGGGGCGGTCACCCTCCCCCTAGCCAGAGAAAATTGAACTAATATGGCACAAAATTAGGGGATCGGGTCAGTCAAAACAAAAAATGGCTGCGGTATATGTATGGGCGCTATCCTTGTCCCCGAAAATCACTATATGGGCGTTCTTGGTCATATTCCTTACTTATTCATTACTTGTACCGACCAGTGAACAGGTCTTTAATTACAATTGCAATTCTTCCTGTTCTTCTCTTTGAAAGACTTTCCAGGGAACAGCTACACATAAATGTTTCAGTGCTGTTTCTAAGCTGTATTATCATCTTGATAAATCAACAAAAAGGTTTCAAAACGTTCAAAATACAGTGCAAAAGAAGTGATACTATAGAAATTATCAATAACGTCATGCGTGTAACAAATTGCTGTAATATTTACAGAGTAACTGCATATTATTTGAAATCAATTTTGTGACATTTTCTATTCCTTAATAGAACAATTTATATAGTATGTTAAGTAAATAATATGAACAAAAAGAATCGTTCTGAATAGCCGCATCTCCTGTGTTAATGGCGGAATACAGCTTCAACTGTCATTAATAATGTACATAAGATGGATACTGCTCACCGTTATCCCGTGGCTAGGCTCATGAAATTCTGTAAAGCACGAAGTGACCGTAGTTCAATTGGTAGAGCGCAGGAGTCCGCCAGTACTTTCAGTATGGTGTGTGTGTGTAAAGTCAGGGTAAAAATATAATACCATTAGTGAACTCCATACTAATTAGTTTGTTTACAATACTGTTCTTCATTTATTAAAAGAACCGATTTATATGTTCATAGGTATGGATTACAGCTGCACAATACATTAAAACAAAAAGAAAAGAGTGAAGTGTGTTCCCGGTAGGTGCTACTTTCAAATAACAGCGTATTGCGAATCATATAAACTGAAATAAGCATATTGGTAGGTTTTTCAAAGAAGCCGTGTTATCAGGTTTAAAGTTAATTCTAACAATCCTAGCAAAGCATAACTTAATAGATAAAAAAAATAACTTTACTGTATCTAGGGCATACTGTGTACTCTCATATCCCCTCGACGCCCTTCTATCGATAACTTTCGTCTCAGGAACTACTAAGACTAAGAAGATTGTTGAGGTGTCGTTCGAAAGGTCTCGACGAAACTTCACCAGGGACATACAGAATCTAAATTGAACGCTGGCTACTGAAGTCTTACGGTAGCACACATGACACATGGACAGTCCTCCGACTGCGCTTCAATTCAATTGATTTTTAAGAAAACAATACTGTTTTCTTACAGCCCCCTCCTTGTGGATCACTTATAATTGCAATACCCTTGCATGATGAATTTAGATCAACTGGCTGTATTATAAATATTTATATCACCATCATCATATTCAGTCGTTTTCTTTCCACTGCTGGATGAAGGCCTTCCCCCTTTCTTTCCACATATCTCGGTCTGCTGCTATACTCATCCATGTAGCTCCTGAGAAACGCTTGATTTCATCTACCCATCTTACATTTGGGCATCGTCTTGGTTGTTTTTATTTCTCTAGGAATCTAATGTAGTACATTTGTCGTCCATCTTCCATCTATTCGTGTAGCTATGTGACCGGCCCATCTTCGCAGTCTTGCTTACATCCTCTACCTTTGTTTGTGCGCGAATCCATTCATGTCTTCCTGTCCCTCCTAGTTATTCCCAGCATGCATCTATCCATTGCTCTTTGTGTGACTTAATCTTTGAGTCGTTTGCGCATTCAATGTCCAAGTTTCACACTGATTATAAACTTTACGCTTCAGACACATTGGTAGTTTGCTTTTGAAAATAAAGTGTAGTCTTTCAAATGAACTCCACGCCATTTTACATCTTCTGTTTATTTCATCCGTCAACTTGGCATTCGATGTTTTAAGCTGGCCTAGGTAAACACACTCAACAACTATGTTTATTGTATCTCCGCTAATCATTATTTCCTTCTTTGAAGCATGTTGATGGTACATTTCCCATTAAAAAAAAATGCGACAGCGAAGGCCGTGCAGCTAGGCAACCCAAATGGCACCTTCTTATCCCATAATTGTGTCTGGTAAACAGACCTCCTCCTTCCCTTTCCTTCGTCTCACCCTTACTAAAATCGGCAAACATTATGAGCACGTTTTTTTTTTTCAAAATAGACATGTATTAGTATCGATAAAATGAAAGAATAAAAGCAAGACGAATCAATATACATAAGTTGATGGAGGGAGAAATTTAAAGACATACAATGAAACATTGAAACCGATGGATGTCTGTTAGACAAAGGCAGACAAATGAGAGGGAGAGACAAGATGAAGAGGAAGTTCAGATAAAAATATGGAATTTAAACGTAGTAAAAAATAACCTAACATTATAAAGTGCAATGATCACAAATCTAACAACAAGATAGAAATGTCTTTTGGATTTTATATTTTTTCAGGACAATTCGAATGTATAAAGGGTGCTTGGAAATTCATTTAGTCACTTTCAAAATAGCGACCGAAGTTGATTGTCAGATTAAATACTCATGATTTCCGGTAGAACTCCATAGTTTTGAGTCACATCCAGGATAATGTCAAAAGTGTAACACACATTCTTTATTTGCGCGGGGTTCGGTTGCAAATTCGGTGGGTCTTATTGAACGTACTGGTTCGGATTACCCTAAAATCAGGGATTCCGTCAGAATGTTCAGTTTGGGGGGTGTACATTCAAAATTGGGATGGTGTAGGTAGTTGTGGAAAGTTTAGATCAACTTTTGACAACGTTAAGTTAAAGTTATGGACAGTCTCGAGGATTTTGGGCTGACACTCCCCACAGGGGCCGGGGTCTGGTGGAATCACTGATTGTACCAAACCCAGTACATACCGTAGGCCATACCTTCCATTACAGACTACTAATGTAAATTGAACATACAAAGAAAATGAATGGATGATAGTTTTTCTGCTTAATTTCTATCAGAAAGAGTCAAGATTACATATGAAAACCGTATCAAAATGAAAAGTTACAAATGTTCAGAAGCAAAATTTGCATGTTCCTGTAGGCATAGCAGACATTACATGTTACACATTTCAAACGTGAAAAAAAGAAACACATTGAATGGTATGTTGATAAATTATAGGATAGAAACGAATTTTGTGCTAAATTAATATAAAAATAATTCTTCTCTTGAAATAGCGAAAAAAGGGGGCCAATTTCTACTCATAACTTAAGATGTATCTGTTCCGAACATGCCACTCCATATTCCATCTATTTCGAATATAACGTTTTAAAAATTTACAACACTAATGAACTAGTGTGTATAACAATTCGCACAGATGTAATAAACATGGCAGAGCTGAAACGGGTCACCGGCTGTCGGGGGATTCTGGTCAGCTTCTGGACTGTTTCATCAGGTTTAAGATTCGAACGCATTCTGACGCGGTGATTCGATGTAAATCTGATAACCCAGACGATGAAGGAGAGATTTCAATTATTTCATTGCGTTTGAACAGTGTTTCTCTCCGGGGTGACCAGGATCGGAGATGTTACCCCGAGAATACTAAAATACGACGCCGAAATTCTCAGTTAAATAGATTTTCCAGACCGGGTCAATCGGGTTACCGGGTCACTTATGTTCGGGTCAGGCCCTATCATCGTGTCATCGAAAGTGGCCCGTATGTGGTTGTGGAACACGCACAGAGAGAGTGTGTGTAAAGCGAAAAAAGAAATTGGAATAGAGACAGGAAGAAGAAGAAGAGAAAGAAGCAGCGAAGACATGATAACAATACATCAAGAAAGAGAGGAAGAGAGAAAGACCAATGAAAAACATGAAATGTATATTATCAGTATTGTAACAGCCTAGTTGCTGTTCCGTTTTTATATTTATTTTCTCCCCTTTTATTTTCTTAGTCTCCGTTTTGTTTTCTTTCTGTGTGTTCCCTTTAGCTCATTCTCTTTGGTTGGTTTTAGACTCTTTGAACGTGTTTAATTTTGATTTTGCTTTGGATTTTTTAAATCGTTATCCATTCAGGTTTTCGTTAGTCACGCAGCAATGACTTGGATCTAACGCTTGTTTTGATTGGACCCTAGTCAATGCTTCGTGACTTATTTTTTGCTGATTGGTGTGAATCAGCCTTCTTCTCCGTTTGCTGGGAGAACTGCTCTCTCACACCATGTTAGTTCAGTTCCAATTTTAAAGACGAGACGAATGGACGTATGGGCTTTCCGTCATCTGTACTTGCTAAGCCCGGTCTACGAGAGGTAGATATAAACACAAAATTTAGTAAATATTTTGATAATATTTCGATTGATTTCGTCCGTTCCGGTAAATTATACTATTTGTATCAAGAAGAATTAAAACCGATATAAGTGCTACCTGGACTTTTTCAGTGACATTATTTCGGAATTTTCAACTCATTAAATTTATTATTTTGTTTTGAGATTATTTATCGAAATGTACAGTATGTTCTAAATTTCAGTATGGGGCCGCTATTAACCGAATTCTTACATTACAAGTACCGGTTCGTTATATTTCAATAGTCATATGCCAATTTCTCGTATCGTTTCCAAATCTATTCGAAATTCCCGGTTAGCCATGTTTGACAGCTACCGCATATTTTCATTACTTGATCAAATTAGCAACATGTCTGTTCGACTATCTTTGCGTACCATTTTGATGTTAACAGTAAATTTTATATTATTCGACATGGTTCGATAATTTTGGTTTCAACTCCAGCCACTATTCTCTGATGAAAAAGTCATATTTTATAATATTATTTTGTATTTTCAAGATTTATTCAGAACGTCTTTTGTATAAGGTAGTAATCGTCTGTAATGACGTCACTCAATTAATAGAGCGAAATTGATACTTTCTGCGCCATGTATTTTGGACAAAAACTTCTTTCGTGTAAGTAATTCTGTAACAAAACTTTTCTAAATTAAATAACAATGTTTCGGGAATAATTTGTGAAAATATCAACAAAATTTATTGATTATTATAGAAATTATGGACATTTATATGTGACTACGTAACTTTCAGATCTGCTTAATTAATTCAATGTATACCAGCGATTCAAATTTGTTTGTTCCTTCATCAGTAATTCTGTTCAGATTCTGATGAGACTATTATATCCGAAAACGTGCAATATGTAAATTCAAAGCAATAAATTGAAATTCTGAAATTTTTAATATTTCTTTGAAAATATCTTGTGTTTATGTTCAGTGAACGTAGTATAGAAACCTCTCAGTTACAGGTACAATCTACGGCATTAGTTGATAATCCTCATACAGTGTTTAGTAATATTTATAATGTGCAGTGAGTTATTTAATGTTTAACATGATATTCTTTGGAAGTTAGCTACTAATCGTTACGTGAAGTTAACAGCAATTGATACTAATTATTTCTGTGTTTCGGTAAACCTATCGTATTGAGTGATGTGATTTTAATTAGATTAGATCGGTTCATAAATCCGTAGACCAGTGGTAGGATTCTTTCTCCAGCTGAGACGTGATAACTTGGGAAAGGAACTATATTTGGAATTTCTGGTTATTTCTGCGTTGACATATGAAGTGACTCCAGCATGTGATTTGTGTGAATAAATATTATTTGCATTTGTGCGTTATGACACTACGTTTGGATTGAGTTGCGACCGTCATTCGTTTGTGTTCGTTCGTCTTTATTTCAGGAATTGCGATTCCAGACTACAGGTGTGGGCCCTACTAAGGTAAAGGTAAGACATGGCCTTTTGCCACCCTGTAGACTTCGAAGTGAGTAAAGGCATAGTATGAGTCACATATGAGTCGTTATGCGTATTATCGTTTGGGATTATTTCCCAAGTAAAGACTTGCGTTTTTCTTTCTTCATCTGTCGCTAATCTGAACCAGCTGGTACTTCAGAATATGAACTGACGATCTAATTAAACGATTGGAGGTGTGGCCTTACCGGTATTTCCTCCCTCGATCTAAATTATTTTTTTTACAGCGATCACAAGGATCTGGAATCCTCTTTCCCAGATATTCTTAAATCTGGAAGGCATTTCTGCGCCGCTCGTCTGGAGTGTAGAAAATGTTTGGAGCTTGAGGTTAGGTTAGATGCGTTGCGTGGGTACTCTAGGCTCCTGGCGACCCTATTTGTCTGTGTGATCCTCTTTTGGGATCATTAGGTTGCAGTATGTTAAAGAACATATACCGTTTACTCGGATTCTCGCCAGTGATGCCTTGTAAGTTCTCCAACGGGAAATGGAGATCTGTTTTGCAGCCATTATTTTATTCGAAAGAGATACAGACTGGTGAAGAATTGAACCAGATTTTTCAATTGGAAGCCCAGTCTCGATAGCAATACGCCACTTGTGACTCTGGCCAAAACGTGCTTAACAAATGCTATAGTGTTTCTTTCTGAGAATAACAACATGAAAAGTGGATCCTTCAGATCAATGGCATGTTCTTAACTCCCCTGGTAACCCCCGTAGGCTTTATTTGGACTTTTCCAACCAACATTCGTAAATCGTCTTCCTCTCTATAGTGACTTAAGTATTTGATTCCACAGTCTGAAGGATTCTCCGTTTTGTATGAGAAGTGATTTTTTACGACCGCTTTGTAATAAAACTTGGCTTGAAAAGGATTTGAACCTACGATTGTTTGCTTTAGTACTGGAAAGTCCAGCACTTTTCCTCTACTCCATCTGGCCAACTAAAGACAGAACAATGAATTACTAAGTTCATCTTTGGAAATATTCAACTTCGTCCTGTAAGTTGTTTAAACCAAAGTGCACGTTAAAATTTCTTTATTCAATGACTTATAAACAAATTAGTGCCCACTAATATCCGAAATAACAAAAATCCAGGAAAAATGAAAGAAAGAATAACAGGTTATGCAGTTTCTTTGCGCCGTGCAAGTTCAAAGTCAAGCTTATAGGAATAAGTATTATTATCATTATCATTATTATTGCAGTGAAACGTCCGATAACTAAAATATTTATATGCCCTATAGAACAGCATTAAATATTATCGAAATAAACTCTATCTATAGTGTACAATATGAAAAGTAACACTGACAGCTTGATAATGTTTTCTTTTAAAGTAAAAATCTCCCTATAGCGGACGTCTGCAAAACTTTCTGCATAAAATACTTTTTCAGATGTGAGCAATTTTTCTATCAGGAAGACAAATAATAACTTTATTTCCAACCCTCCTCCATTACAATTATTGAATATCATCAGTAACAATATTGTTACAAAGTGCCTAAATGAACTTCTGAGCCCCGAAGCCTGCGCCGCTCACCCCGCTCAGCTCCCTTCGGACACACCATGCTCCCCTTGCACACTTCGCGACTGCCCTGGTGAGTTTATATACATCTTAGCTATTAGTATCTGAACTCCACGTTACCATGGTAACTTTTTGTTCACTAATTTTACTGTATATCTACGAAAAGTGCAAGAAAGCGATTACGAATAATAAATTTGAACTTAGAAAAATACGTTATGAACGAAAAAAGAGAAAAAATGGTTACACCCCGGGATTTGAACTCGGGACCTCTGAATTAGTTTCTCCATGCGTTAACCACGTGATCAAACTGCCAGTTGGCGAATAAACCATTGATGGTGTTACTTATAGTTCGAGCTCTGCGCCTGCGCGGCAGTGGGCTACGCCCTCTTTGCAGCGTCAAACTCGTCAATCATTCTTTGGAGATGAGGCTCCTGTCCCATTTTCTCTTCCGTTTCGAGAATAAAGGACAGTGCGTCCATACATAAAATTGAATTTAAATTTAATTTCGTTTTAAAGCTTTTTAGGCAAATTTTGCTCAGGCTGGATGAATGATGGGATTAATTGGTGGAATGAAGAAAGTGGGAGAACCCCGAGAAAACGCACGCACACGCATGGGCGAATTTGTGGAGGGCATTGCCACTCAATCATTTCTGAGTGACTTTAAATGTTTCATTCTAAACGATAGCTTTGCAATTTATCCATAAAATAAATTGTATTGCCTGCCCCAGGGTATCACTACTAAATCCGCCCATGCGCACAAGGTGTTTGTCCACCACAAAGCGCACATGGCATGATCAGGGTTCGATCCAACGCAACGGTTCTCAACCTTCTTCATGCCACGATCCCTTTGTACGATGCTTTCTGCCCGGCGACCCCCAGAAGTAATTTTCTTGTTAAGCTTTCCCTCGTGCAATACACACTCGCCGTGAACGGCACATGGGGAATGTGGAGGTAGCACGCCACATATTCTCAACCCACCACGGTACGAAGTGAGGTGGAGTGGTCAGTCCAACGCTCGACCGTCTTTACCTTCCCAAGGTGCCCAGGAGTACCAAGAACACTCTGGTACTGAGTTTGTTAGGAGACTGAGTGCGCAGAGCGCCTGGCATGGGATGGATGAGTACCTAACTTTTGACTGAAAATGTATATCAAAAATTGAACTGGATATTTGAAAATGGTTAAATCAAAATAGGATCAGATTTCGCGCTAAACTAGTGAACTTTACAATCTTTCGTAATGTTTTAAATATTTATGTCCTTTTTTATTTTCTGTAATATTTGCTTTTCATTTGAAAACATGACAATTGATTTTCTGTATTTGGTAATAAATATCCTAATTATATTAGAGAAAAACTATTCAACTAATTACATTACCTTTAGTAATTATGAAAACAAGTAAAATATAATACCTTCTGTGAAATTTATTGGTTTTTTAGCTTACAAAACCCTAATTATATTTATTTTTTCATTTCGTCTCGTGACCCCCTTGCACACAACCCACTACCCCCAGGTCGCGAAACCCTGATCCAACGTATAGATATAAGTCGGGAATTATACTATACATGGTTTTGCTTGTGTATAGCGTTATACAAAATATTTACTTACTTCTTGGTGCGCGTAAACATGGGTTCAAGTCCGTGGTTTACTATTGAAGAGATTGTTTCGGAACAGACTTTAGCCAAAAATATATGTCCCGTCGTTAGGAGCTTAGTTGCTATCACTAGCTGCGATTTGTGGTCTGCACTATACATTTCAGACGAGTTTTAGAAATAATGGATAAATTTGACTTTTGGGGCCCCAAAAGTGTAAAATCTACAGGATAAATATAATGTTGACAATATGCGTAGGAAGTTGAAACGCAAAATAAAACAAAGTTTCGAATCACTGAAGTGTGAAATGAAAGTGAAAGTACGGTGGAGTGTTAAAGGAAATGTGTATCGCGTGTAATAAAAAATATCCCGTTACTTTTCTTAAACCCACCTTTGCTCTTTCGACAGTTCATGATTTTCTAGCAAAATACGTATCATTCTTAGCACGAATTGACGCCATTCATATATATCCGCATGCTGTTATCTTTGTCATCTGTATATAATGTCGAGTACGTATTTAACGAAACAATAATGACACATGACTTTTGGTAATACTTTTTGGATTGCTGATTGTCGATAGGTTTTCATTTCTATTTGAATTATTAATAGTAGAGAGCGTACATATGTCTCAATAACTGGCGGAAGCTGGGGTCCCAAAAGTAAAGTTTACCCTAAATAATAGAATGCATTTATCCTTTACACAAGGAACTTAACCTTTGTTTATTACACATGTGTAACTTCTTACATAAGAATTAAAATAGTATAATCTGATGTATAATGCGGACCAAGTAATGTAACCTATCACGGAGCTGCTCTATTGTAATCACTTCAGGGTCCCTGTACTCTTAACTTTTCCGTATTCGAAGCAATGTAACCTAACCTTGTTTCAACGTAGTATATTGAATCTCAAGCCAGAAACTGGAAAACATATGAATTTGCATGAAAAAGTTACGAATATAAGGGTCGCGAAGTGATTATAATGGAGTACACCCCTGCACAAATTTCTCTCGTTATGTGAAGGTCTCATTACGCTCTTAGAGTTGTCGTACCTAATGCGTAAACGGTGTTATTGAATTTTCCACAAGGTAGAAAAAGGTGTCCATAAATTTACGAATTAAGATAAATCTCATGCCAATAACATATAAGCACATAAGAAAAAGATAGTACGTGGTTTGGGAATAAATGGATGATTCGCTCGTGCATAGCTTGTTAACTTCTCTCCAGATTACGTTAAATTTGATTAGTTAAAGTTGAAAACAGCAAAAAGAATCTGATCGAGTACTTTCTGAAAATTAATTCCATTCATGCTGTTTTGTCACAGGAACAAATCATCTTTAGGATAAGCACGCTTCAATCAAATTTTACCTAATCTAGCGTAATCTAGATTAATGAAAAATTGCTTGAACTTACCTGTTACTCTAACGTGAGAAATCTAAAAAACAACAGAAAGGAAACTATGGAATTGAGTCAAAAATTTCACGAGTTAAGTTAAATGGTCCACCCTATGGTATCATTCAGATTTTTTTTTTCAAATACAAGGCCGCAGATGGGAATGAAAAAATCCTTTTTTTTTACATAATCTGAATACAGTATTTTATCGGACTGGCCGGCTATCATATACCTTAGCAAAAAAGTCGAGACATGTTTATTAAATTTGGAAGAGTTGTCCCACGAGATATTTTTAATGTTAAGCTTAGCAGTTATCTACACAGCTGCTAACTGCCCATGACCTGCTACCTTATTAATGTAAATTTACAGATGTGGAAGCTTAATTTCGGGGCATTATGCCGCACGATGGTCGGTCGTCGATATCGAACCCGGACATCCGAATGCAGATACGTTTGAGTTGCTGGCCTAGAATCTCTACTTTCACGACTTAAGTTTCTATGTGCAGGTTTCCATAACGAATTTCCTTCTTGTGTTTTTAAACCTTAAGATTTTACAAATCCCAACAACAGAAGTGCGTTGATTTGAAATTTGAATCGAATTTCATTTTATGGCCTTTAGACATCTCAGATTTAGCCCAGGATTCGGGATGGTGTCGGTCAGGGTTTATGTTGAAAATGCCGTACCGGCATTTGCCTAGTGTGATTTAGGAAAACACATGGGAAAATCTGTCAGGTTGGTCGTCGGCTGGGATCGAACCCACAACCTCCCGAATGCTACGCCAACGCTTTACCACTGGGCTACGGCGGATCGGTTTCATTTGAAATGACACATAGGTTTCTGCCCTCTTCCATACTGCAGTAGGGGTGGGGGTCACCCCTCCAAATTTTTATTACCACTATAAAATTTTCACTGTTAAAAATCAATTTAAACCCTGAAAAATTCTACTTACAACCCTTCCCCCATTTGCCTTTGTAGAAATCCAACAAGATGTGGTATATTTAAGAGATCATGCTTCGAAGAAATTTTAAATTGTTTTCTCAAAATTTGCATTTAGTCAGCGATTGCAATATGTTTATAACAATTTGTTGATAACTTTATATTTTTAACCTTTTACTTTCTTTGGCCTGAGCCACACTTCTTAAAATGTCTTTTTTAACTAAGATTCCAATTAAATTAAATTCTCATTTCTTCGGAATACGCCCTTCAACATTCATATATGTACCTTGCGTCCATTAGGTATTCAGTTGTTACTACAGTAATGCCATCTATCGTTCGAAATCGGACAACGGTGCTAAAAAGGCTACAGCGGGACGTTGCAAATAGTACACTCGACGGGGCACCGTTGGATTTGAGTACAGGGTGAGTCATTATAGAGAGGAAGACGATTTACGAATGTTGGTTGGAAAAGTCCAAATCAAGTCTCAGGTTGTTACCAGGACAGTTAAGAACACGTCATTGATCTGAAGTATCCTCTTTTCATATTATTCTTACTAAGAAACACTATAGCATTTAAGCACGTTCTGGATAGTCACTTGTAGAGTATCGTTATCGTGCTGGACTTCTAATTTGGGAACCTGGATTCGATTCCCCACCAGCCAGTTTCTTTTTCGCATACACTGAAGAATTCAGAGAGAGATTCATCTCCGGGTTGTGTAGAATTTACGAAGCGTCACTGATTAGAATCCAAGTAAACAGTGTGTATGTTGTTTAGCATAATGATAATGTAGTTTTAATGTTTAGATTGGTCTTTTTCTCTCCCTCTCTTTCTTGATGTATTGTTATCGTGTCTTCTCTGCCTCCTCCTTTTCTTTTTCTTCTATCTATCTATTTATCTTTATTTTTTCTCTTACTTTATACACACTCTCTCTCTGTTGGTGCGTGTTCCAGATTCAATTCCGAGCCACTTTCGATGACCCGGTGATAGGGCCTGACCAAAATATGTGACCATGTAACCCGGTTGACCCGGTCTGGAAAATCTATTTAACTTGGAATTTCTGCGTCGTATTTCTTGTGTTTTCGGGGTAACATCTCCGGTCCTGGTCACCCTGAAAGAAACACCGTTCAAACTCAATAAAATAATTAACATCTCTCCTCCATCCTCCAGGTTATCAGATCTAAATCGAATGGGTTCGAATCTTACACCCGACGACACAGTACAAAACTTGACCAGCATCCCCCAACACCCAGTGACCCCTTTCAATTCTGCTGTGTTCATTCCATCTGTGCGAATTGTTATAATTAGTCCATTAGTGTTGTAATTATTAGAACGTTATATTCGCAATAGGTGGAATATAGAGTGGCATGTTCGGAACAGATACATAAAGTTTAAGACATTAGTAGAAATTGGCCCCCTTTTTGGCTATTTCAAGAGAAGAATTATTTTTATATTAAATTGTCAAAAATTTGTTTCCATCCTCTAAGTTATCAACATACTATTATATGTGCTTCTTTTTTTTCACGTTTGCAGTGTGGAACATGTAAGATTTACTATGCCTATAAGGAACATGCTAATTTTGCTTTTGAACATTTCTAACTTCATTTTCATACAGTTTGAATTTATAATCTTGCCTCTTTCTGATAGAAATTAAGCAGAAAAGCTATCATTTATTCATTTTCTTTTTACGTTCAATTTGCATTGGTAGTCTCGAATTGAAGGTACGGCCTACTGTATCTACTGGGTTTGTTAAATCAGTGATTCCGCCAGACCCCGGCCCCGCCACAAATCCTCGAGACTACTCCCCAAATTTAATTTTTTTGCGGACAAAACTTGATAGACACCGTGCAAAACTCTACTCCACCCTCCCAATTTTGACTTTACACCCCACAATCTGAAAATCCTGTCAGAATTCCTGATTACAAAGTATTGCGAACCAGTATGTTTAATAAGCCCCACCAAATTTTCAAACGTACACCGCGCAAACAAAGCATGCGTGTTACACTTTTGACATTATCCTGGATGTGTCTCAAAACTCTAGAGTTCCACCGGAAATCATGAGTATTTAATCTGACCACCAAGTTTGGTCTCCATTTTGAAAGTGACTTAATGAATTTTTGAAGCATCCTTTATATATTCGAATAACTCTGAAAAAATATAAAATCCAAACGTCACTTCTCTCTTGCTGTTAGATTTGATTTGTGGGAACTGAACTTTATACTGTGGGAACTTAACTTAATATTTTTTACTACGTTTAAATTCCATATTTTTATCTGAACTTCTTCTTCTTCTTCTCTCTCCCTCTCATTTGTCTGCCTTTGTCTAACAGACATCCATCGGTTTCAATGTTTCATTGTATGTCTTTAAATTTCTCCCTCCATCAACTTATGTATATTGATTCGTCTTGCTTTTATTCTTTCATTTTATCGATACTAATACATGCCTATTTAGAAAAAAAAACATGCTCATAATGTTTGTCGATTTTAGTATGTGTGAGACGAAGGAAGGAGGAGGAGGAGGTCTGTTTATCAGACACGATTATGGGATGAGAAGGTGCCATTTAAATTGCCTAGCTGCACGACGTTCGCTGTCGCATTTTTTAATTTTTTTTTTATGCAAAGTGTACATTACTTTTGTTTTGCTTAAATTCATTTTGAGGCCTAATTTCGAACTCTCATTACAGTTCTTCTATTCTGGTTTGTAGTTCTTCTGTACTTGAAGCAAACAGGACTATATCATCAGCGAATCGTAGGTGATGAAGATATTCGCCATTAATTTTAATTCCAACTTCATCCCAGTTTAAATTTTGGAACACTCACTCTCTCCAGGACCGCAGAAAACAGTTTTGGAGAAACTGAATCTGCTTGCCTTACTCCTTTTCCAAATTATTTTTTTTCACTTTCTTGATGTAGTCTAATGATAGATGTAGCAGTCGAGTAGATGTTTCGTAGTAACGCGATGTATGCACTTTCGATGCTTTGATGTTTAAGCGATTTAAGCATTGCTTCCAAGGAGACCGAATCGAAAGCCTTTCCAAAATCTATGAATCCCAAACACAGTGGAAGTTCATATTCATTAGTCCTTTCGATAATTTCATTCAGTGCTTGTATGTGGTCCATTGTGCTAAATCCACCACGAAATTCGGCTTGCTCCTTTCTCTGGTTAAAATCCAAGTCTGTGGAACCATTCATATAATTTTTACAGATTTGACGCAAGATGAATGTAACCACATAAAATATAAATGAAACCAAGTACTGCATCTTTGAAGCATGTTATATGCTCCGTTCACCATCTAGGATTGAATATAAAGTATTCAAATGGGAATAACAGGGGTAATTTACATATCAAATACGTCTTAAATTTTCTAAGAAATTCACTGGTGCTATTTTCTTTACTGTATCGTTCGCACTTCACAAGTTATAACATGTTAATGATAAAGCATGTTGTTTTAATTCCATGATTTCTGTGAGAGTTGGTGAAACTTACAAGATAAGGAAAGAACGTGCCGCTTATTGCCACCCAAGAACTACTCATAGTGCAATGGTGAAATGAATCCACAACGTTAGACAAGCAGGAAGTGTGAGTAATAAATTGAAAAGCGGTCGCTCCGATACATCAACCCATGAGAAAATAGCTACTGCAGTTTTGATAGTGCTTGGTAAAAGTCCATCAATGAACACTCGACTTGTATCATGATAATGTGGCCTTACTGGATGTTTCGTTGTTAGTGTTTTCTACAAGCACAAATGACATCCGTAGTAACTGAAAATGCTGTGTTAATTGAATGAGAATGTCTTCAATTTTGCGAGGGAACCCTGTAGCAACTTCGAAGTGACCTAACTTTTTCATTAAAGATTCTCTTTAGTGATGAAGCTTATTTCTTTCTTAATCGTCATAATACCCGATATTGGTCCGACACCCATCCGGGTTGGATTCAAAAAATTAAGATGCAATAGTATGCCTGAAGAAGTCATGGTGCGGTGTAGAATATGGCATCTTCGTATGTTACAACACTCCATCCTCCAACTTGTTTCCTTTAAGTGCAGATGTGATTTCCCCAAGTTCTCCAACAGGACGATGGATCTCCTCATTTCGCTGGAGCTGTTTGTGCGTATCTAGATCAGCAATATGGATACTGTAAACCTGAAGAAATTATATGGATATGGGTGGATATACAGATAGTCTGAAGAAATTATATGGACATGGATGGATGTACGTACCTATTGTAATACGTACTTGTGATATTCAAGAACTGGAGAACCGTTATAGATACGATAAAGATAACTGAACCAGTGACTTTCCATGAAAATTTAAGATGTATCTTATAACTCGCTTGCCCCTATTCCTTATCCCGAAATTTTACGTTGAATCCAAGATAGCGGACGGAGCATGTAGAATGCTTAAGAAATACAGTACTTTGTCTCATTTAATTGCAAGTGGTTAAACTCGTGTTCCGTAAAACATGTTGAAATAATATGGGAGATTTTACACTTTTAAACCGCTCGGTATATTTCATCGAGCTAGCTCAGAAAAGATGATGCAGAACACTAACTTAACAGCAATATGGCGTAACCTAATGATAATAGCTCAAAAAGCAACGGACATAGTCACATAGAGAAACTTAGTTAAATAATTCAAACGCTATGTGAAATCCAAGTTTTGTGGATACGAAAACAAAGATGGGTAGGCTTGTAATATGGAATACCATGAGGTTTTAAATGTGGAATATAACAACAGTACCGTAGTATGGAGTGAATTATTAACGTCCTAAACGAGCTGGTGAGTTTGTAAGGACGGGACCTAGTTTTTGGTAAAGTGGGCTCCGAACCACTGCGTTCAATGGATCCCGGCGAGGTTTGAACCCGTAACCACGCTCACAGTAAGCGAGCACTAGTAGTAGTATGGAGCCTTTTGTTCATTTTGATGAAGCGAGGGGCTTGGTCTACATGGGGATGGGTAGAAAACAATCTTTCCACGTGCTTATTTCGAAACAACCTGAAACGAACGAAGCCAGTTTTACTCATGCTTTGGCCTTAAATCGAACCAAGAAACCTGGAGATTCATCTCCTGGCGAGAGAAAAGAACGTCTACATATTCTGTAATTCTCCACACTCGTACGCTTCTAATCCGCCCCCTTGTATTCTCCAGTTTCGATAAAGTTCTTGGTGAATTTCTTATGTTGCTTTCACGTGCAAGGTATACTCAAGCCCAGTTAAATTATCTCCTTCTACTCAAATATCCCTTGAATATTATCTAACTTCAAGTATATTTTAATATTTTATTTCCCCCCCCCCCCTCTATGTGCTTGAATAACTTACATGTAGTATTTCTCCCCCCCCCTGTAAAACTCATTCTACACTAAGCACGATCGAACTTGATCTAACCAAATCTTTTCCCTGATGTAACGAATCAGAAGCAAAAGATACTAAAAATGTAACACTAAACTGAACCAAAGGGACGATTCCTAACCCTAATCTGGAAGAGAGATATTAAATTTGGCATTTATTTGGTATATGGCATCCACTTTCTTTGAGGTTCTCCAGATTCAAGTTATTTCAATTGTTTGCTAGGGTAAGTTACAATAGGGTAGGTTGTTACAATAGTTTAAGTTAGGTTAGAATAGATTAGGTGAGGTCATGTTTGGTTCAGTTGGATGCCGTATACCGAAGCCTTAAATTTTCACACGAAGCGTGATCTTAAATTACATACAACTCGTACATTTATTATTTCCTTTTATTTGGGAAAGACTGTTTATTTGAAAGTAGACGGGAAATTGCTTCTCATCTGGACAACATTGTAAGAGGTTGAGATTTTGGAGCTCCTCCATTGTAATTACTTCATGATCCTTGTACTCCTTACCTTTTTCGTATTTAAAGCAATCAAACAAAACCAAACCTAACCTAAGCTAACCTTAGTTAACTTAGCGTATTGAATCTGAAGCCAAGAGTGGATAAAATAAGAAATTGCATTAAAAAAATGGAGAGCACAAGGTCCGTGAAGTGATTATAATGGAGCAGAACGGAGATTTTAAATGGTCAAGTCTAAACTTCATCTCATCTAGCAATTCTTCAATCAGCAATATTTTCCCAGCTGATGGCCTTATTATAGTACGTTTAATCAATCAAGTTAACAAAGAATCATATTTCACTATCTTTCAAGTAATGCACTTTAGAACTGCTTTACATTACCTTGAACTTTTCCATAAACTTCGAAATCTGTAGTAATAATTTTCTTTCTGTCACCTCTCGCAGCATGCATGTTTATTTTGAGCAATTTTACAGAAAAAAATACTTATTCTCTTAGAAAGTGTGTAATATCTGCCGTGCTTAACAAAACAAATCACAGACTATATCCAGTGAAGTACTCGTAACTATGGTAACTTAATAATATAATCTATAAGGGAATATCATCTCTGATACATGTGATTTATAATGGTGCGTTAATCAGTGTCCAAATTAACGAAATGATATTACAAATTCCATTTGTTGCAGCGAAGCAGAATTATTTTCTTGTCTATGTTTGAAACATACTAGGCTATATTGTTTACAATAGAGATGTAGACCCATAGAGTTAGGAATATAAACTCTATGTGTAAACCTAACGAGATTTTTAAATACCAGTAGTAGTAAAGTTTGTCCCATTGATGTTTGAGCTTAGCGGTTTTTTTTTCGAATATTTAGACCTACTACGAAGAAAAACGTTTTTGACTACGAAGAAGAAAACATTTCTTAAACAATTACCTTGAACTTCACCGAAAACTTCAAAGTCGACAGATTTTATTTTCTCCCCACTTTGTACTGAAGACGTTTTAGATACCTTGCTGACATTAGACAGCTTCATTCTGTACTTTAATGGGAAAGGCAGCTCCTGTTTCTAAAGTACTTGTTCGTTACATTTAATTCTCAGGACATGTAGTCCATTCGCGAAAAAAAAAGTATTAAGCACAATACTTGTCATACAGATAATGAAGTATAAATATCAGGTAGACAATTGCCGCGCTTTAATTCGTATTGACTGAATAGTGAGTGACGTTACTTGGAAGGTTTTGTAGGTTATAAACGGCTTAGTAGAAGCTCAATATTTGTTATTCTCGGCGTTCATCGAAGATTTATGTGGTCTGCATGTTCTTTTCAAATTCTTTAATAAATTTACATTATTTCGAATGTTTTCCAGGTAAAACTTATAATCTGAAGAGCTGTAATAAATGGTTATTTTCCCTGCAAATTGACATTTTTTAAAATTTCCTATTACCTTCAACCGTTAGGGTTGCTAATATCGGGCCTACTACAGGTATTTGCTCGGACTTCTTATAGTTTTCGTACGTAATAGTTCGATGGCACGGGATGTTCCAACTGACATCATCATCAGTAAATAGTATACACAAGGCCAGCATATATAGCGCAAGAAGATAATAGAGAGTTTATAATATATTTTTAATATTCTTTTAGCAAAAGGGAATTTTCAAAATATAACTGAAGCTTATATTTTAAGAGTTACTAAGATTTTCTTTAGAGTATTAGACTAGCAGTAAAAGAATAATCTGTAATACAGTTTAACTATATTTGCTAGGAACTTTTGTGCAAGTAAACATTTTATTTCATATAAAAATAAATCTTAAAATATTTTATATAAAATATTAATACAGATGTTTCTTACTTTCCTTTCTGTTTCTCCTATTTGAAGTAATATTTCGGTTTTATGTATTGAATTAAATTTACCTTGATGAATTAATTTTAATCTTGCTGTATTTTCTCGCTGTGACACCTATTCTGTCCTGTTTAAAGATTCTTACTCTATCGTATTGTTGTTTCTTAATATCCATTCTTTTATTTGAAAACATTTTCCTAACTAGCAAAATTGAGGGGATCAGTTCTTAAAGAGTTAAATCTAGTTTACCAATTTTATTTATTTATTTACTTTTTTGTAAAAAGCGAAATTCTAATTACGAACTTTGGCCTACAAGACATATAACGAGTTTCTGTACACTGCTAAAAATGTCTTTTTCAGAAATGAATACATTTTCCTACTCAAAAAAGTCGAGTAAATTTTACTTGAAAGAGAAAAAGATATTCTCAAAAATTAAAATTTGAGAGCTAAGGCATATTTTTCAAATTTGAGTTGATGTAATTATTCAAACTGTGTGTGTCTGGAAAGGTAATATTACAATCCTGCGAGATAATTAAATGAAATCTGTAGACAGTTTATTATCTGGTGAGCGTTGTAAAAGAATATCGTAAACAAGTGCAATGATCTCAAACATACAACAAGAACTAAATTCTCTGTCGGACAGTTCAATCTGTATCGCTGCGACTGCATATGATATTCATACGCGGGCGTGATCGCGGCAAAAACAAAACATTATGTTGGGAATTAAGTTTAAATCTTCTGCTTCCTAAGGTTTATTTTTCGTAAGATTATAAAGTGTATTTACCTGTTGTGGTAATAATAAACTCCTAATAAAGGTGAATGAGTTTCATAACGTACTGTCGCCTGTTGCATTTTCCGCTTGTGTCAATAGATGTCTCTACTTTTAATGGTGAAAAGTTAAGTGAGTAACTGCTTTGTATTATGCTAAATTGTTATTTTTTGTCTTGTATTATTGGCACACGATTTAAATATGTTTAATAATGATTCGTTATGCAGATTAAAGCGATTGTACAAACACAATGGAGTATTGTAAAATGATATGTACCTCAGATGGATATGTACAGCAGCAATGTAAGGGTATAGCATGTAGACATAACTAAACCTAGCCTAACTGTGGTTAGTTAGCCTGTAATCGAGGACCTTGTGTTGTAATATGCACGAGCGAGATTAACAGGTGTACGGTCAAATTGGGATCGACGGCTCTTCTCAGAGTCGGAGGGTGCAAGTTAGTTTTGAGACAACTTTGTAGTCATCATCACAGTAGCTATCGTGACATACACTACATATTTCTTAACACTTCTGGGGCCTTTGGCCCTGATTTCTTTCATCATGACAGATCAAGGTCAACATCTACAGTACCGTTTATCAGCTCAGGTTCCAGGACCTCCTAGATACTCATCGTTAGGAACTGCTCACGATCATCCCAGACGCATTACAGAGAAATCAACAATTCGCACTCGATCTCGCTCACGTTCACCAGCCAATAGAGACGAAAGAAACATACAATCACCACCTTGGAAGAAAACTCATACCATCAGTAAATCAGGATCAGACACCGAAAACCGAATGGACATCAACGATCGAGAACAGTTTCCGGAACTTGCAAAACATTCATTTCTCTTGACTAACTTCGAGGACAAATTTCGCAGTCCAAAAATCCTATTTCAACAACTCAGCAAGTATTTCACTAGAGACACGATCACTCTAATTATTGCAACTAGAAAATCATTCAATCACTTGATTCTGACCTAGCTACGAAAATTCGAAACCGTCACAGCTTCGAAATCTTCGGCAAAGCAGCTAACACGTCTGTCAAACAAACCACTAAAACAGCCACCTCCTCCACGAAAAACACTAACTTTATCTGTAGTAATTCGCGGAGTTGAACTCACACACACCGACGAAGAAATAGAATCCGAATTGAAACATGAAGTACACTAAATCATCAAATGACTGCGCAATAAAACAAGAACTCGAGGAGATACATATATGATACGTGTGCTCACAAATAACAAGGAAACCATAGATGATCTGCTAGCCAACTCCGCATACATTTACAGAAAACGTTACCGTGTCGAGCCAAGTCATTCATAAACACTCCTACCAATACGTTGTGAGAAATATCAGCAGTACAACGCCCACCCGACCGGTAAATGTAACAATGAAGCTAAATGCGGTTTTTGCACTGGACCTCACACCACCAAAACATGTGCAAACATGCAGCAGCCACCGAAATGTACCACATGTGGAGATGCACACCCTACTTTCAGTTATAAATGCAAAGCTTGCCCTGCAGCGGAACCAACGAAACCAGAACTCACTGTACCGATACGGGTTCCTGAAACACACCCTCAACACGACACACCCATAGCATCAGTCTACCAACCTCTTACCATCGACCAATTTCTAAGATTCATCACAGTCACCTTGCAAAATATCCATCCATTCCAAAGACATCACATTCTCCAACAAATACAGTACACAGCCAGAACGACATTCCATGTAAATTTCCAAGCAACAGATTCAGGCCCATATCCTCACTTTCACTCTAATGCGTTGGAAACCGAAGTCTAGGACTGGAAGCAAGATGCACCATTCATTCACTTTCAATATGGCTATGATATTTCTATTTCTCAACATCCGATCTCTACAAACGCACAAACCCATATTTGAAACTCTCCTACTCGAATAGAAGGTCATCACATTCATACTAAATGAAACACACCTCAAACCATCTGACTGCTGTAAAGTATCACGGTATCACATGCTCCGTCATGATAATACACATTTAGCACAGCGTGCAAACGGAGGAACAGCCATAGGTTTCTCACCAAATATCGCGTATAGACAACACATACCAGATACGCCGAACTTACCAGAGTACCTTATTCTTACGCTTTACTACAAACAAATATACCTTACTATCGCTACAATATATATTAGACCTGGGCATCCCATACCACTTGGCTTTTTCACCTACATCTCAAATAATCACCGTAATTACATAATCATGGACGATATCAATATTCATAGTCGCACTAACAAAAAAAATCGGACTTTGAGGACTACATTTCCATGCAAGCAACCGGCACCAACCACAAGCTACCGAAACATACACGCCCATGCTCAAATACAACTCCAGAGGTAGTCATAACATCTACAAATATCAGCCATCGATTTCAAATTGAAGTCCTAGATCTGATAGGAAGTGATAACGCTCCAGTAAAGTTGACACTAGCATTCCAACCTCACGTTGCCCAACAAACAAATACACCGCCAAAAACTGTATTACGCTTTTACCGTGCAGATTGGGACAAATATAGGCAAAGTATTCATTCACAAATTGAATCTCTCGATCCACCCAGCACAGAAGCAGAATTATACCATACCATTGACAAAACAACAACCGCAATACAACAGGCTTCAGATGACCATATACTCGTTAACACAATACAAACTCATTGACCCAGATTACCTCCACAATATCTACCTCTCATCAAACAGTCAAGTGTGCTCTATAGAGACTATCAACGTACCAATAACCCCGAATCACTTAGACTTCATCGACAACTACAACGAACAGTCCACAACTACTTGAAGGCTTATAAATTAAGGCAATGGGTCAAAACATGCAACTCTGTAGCAGTCAACTCGCACCCCACAAAATTTTGGAAACGTTTTAGCATACTAACAGGACAACACTCAAAACCGAATTACCTCTTCACACCAACAAAGAAAAAGCAGATGCATCCGCAGAACATTTACAAGAAATATTCACTCCCAACATCCCCCTCAATCCATTTCGAATTCATCCTGCCGAACGCATCAACATATCATCCAATCATCTACAACCAAACACACACCACATCCTTCCTGACCAGCCCTTAACACTTCCCATCACACCAGAAGAAATCACCTATGCCATCACAAAGAAACGCCACTCTGCACCTGGAAACGACAAAATCACCTATCGTCATCTTAAAGAATCACCAAACATCCTTATGCACCTCCTCGCTGCAATATACACATTCATCCTTCGTACCGGCTTCATTCCTCCCGAATGGAAAACCTCCAAAACCCTTATGTTCCTTAAACCCAATAAACCTCTGAACACAGTTACCTCTTACCGCCCAATACAACTTACCCCAACAATCAGCAAAACCCTCGAAAAGAATCCTCGTCTCCCGCCTTCACAACCACCTTGAAACTCACAACCTTCTGCCTATACATCAAGCTGGATTCCGCCCAAGCTTCAGCATAACCGACCAACTACTCCGTTTGACCAACCAAATCACTATTCACTTCGATAAATCCCTTCCTTCCTGTCTAACACTTTTTGACCTCGAATGAGCATTCGATAAAGTCTGGCATCGTGCTCTCATCTATAAACTACAGTTCTTTCATCTACCCATAAACTACCTGTGTTTCATTTTGAACTTCATTTCAAATCGTCTGGCCTACATTAACATCAATAATAGCCTTTCCCACCCTATATTCCTTTATTGCGGCGTTCCTCAGGGATCAGCACTATCCCCTCTCCTCTACATCCTTTTCGTCGCCGATCTACCTCCTCTTCCTCCAAATATTCCAATATGCCGATGATACCACTTTCCTTGCCCTAAGCCGCACCATTCAACATATCAACAGAACCATGAATGAGGCCATCAACATATTCACCAATTGGTACAGAAAATGAGGACTTACAATAAATTCACAGAAAACACAAGCGATTATATTCTTACCACCAAAACGCAGATCCAAAGTTCAACGCAATCCTGCGAAACTCAACCTCATTGTACAAAACCAACGCATCAAACCCACCAATCAAGTAAAATATCTAGGAATCACATACGATCATCACCTCACCTGGCGACCACATCTACAAACAATCATCTTCAAAGCAAAGAACAGATTAAATCTACTGAAACGTTTAACCGGAACTACCTGGGGCTTCAAACCGAACACCATCATAAACACATATAAAGCTTTTCTACGTCCGGTACTAACTGATGGACTTACTGCTTGGATCAACGCACCACACAAAATATATCACAAACTTCAAATCTTAGAACGACACGCTCTACGCCTCGCATATAGAATAAAACTCCCAAGCCCCACCAAGGAATTCTATCACAGGATTACTTTTCCGCACTAATTTTTTCATCTAGAAACATTGCGCCAAAGATATATGATATAAACAAACGCTACAATACCCAACATCTATTTCTCACAGAAACAATAAACACACAACCAACTTACAACATTACAAACATCAACGATACCCCTCTCTCCACTCTACTCACAATCTTTCATTATACACTACCCCCAGACCACCCTGACGTAGCCCAAATCGAACAACTTTGCACACCACACCTTCCTCATTATCTCTCACCGACATATATTGCACAGTGATCATTTTGAACGCAATTGCTCATCTGTCCTCATCACGGCCTAGAGTCGCCCCTAGGCCAGAAGATATTCAATCATTCGTCTAAAAATGTGTTTACTTGTTGTGGCGTCTAGTGCACCTCATGTTCATCTCTCATCACAACATAAGAAGATAATAGAAACCCTACCAAAAAATATGATTATGAGAATACTCATAACGTCCTTATTATGATTGAAATAAAATAAATAAATTTTACGGATAATATTTCACCACATAGACCATCCACCTTATACATGCTACTCCTGTACTCCCCTATATCCGTTCCCGAATAGAGGGTGTAGCCCTTTTGGGGAGCTAGCTTAGCTAGCACTAGAAGAAAAATACAGCAAGTACAGGGGGATATTTATACTTATCCTCTGTTCAATAAATATTTTTATCTTTGCCGTTTGCGTTTATCTTTAGTTATACGTACTGGAGGGTTTTTCTGTGGTTGCAGAAAGGAGCTGAGAAACACTGATACTATCACGGATAAAGTTCTGTAGTGGTTATATTTGGGACAATTTTGAATACATATTTTCTCATGTTCATTCGCTCTCAACGTCATTTTGAGTAAATTCCTTCTCAGAATATGAATATGTTTCTCTCAATTTCGAATAAATATTTTCTCATTTTTTTAGCTCTCATAACGTTTTTGAGTGATTACCCTTTCAAAACTTTGAAACAAATGTTCTCAATCTTGACTAACTATTTTCGTAGCTCCGGAGCTATCTTTTGAGTCATTACGTTCTCAACATTTTGAGCATATGCTTCGTCACTTTTGAAAAATATATTTCTTCTCACTTCTGAAAAATAGACCCAAGTTTTCTCATTTTTGAGCCGAAATTTAAACTCATTTTCGAGTAGTTTTATCTCATGTTTGAGACCTTTTTTCTCACTATCCGAGAAATATTTTATCATCTTTTGAGCACCATCACGTGTTCAAAATTGAACAAAATTTAGTCGAAGCCAGATTGAGCCCAAAATTTTCTCAAATTCGAGATTTTTTTTCGTTTCTGAATAAACATTTTTAAGAGTGTATAATTAGTGTTATGCTCAAGTTTTAGACACATGCAGCATGCATTTAATAATTTACGAAATTTAGTGTGATTTACATTTTTTTTAAATGGATATAACTAATTTGGCACTGTGGCCTTCAATTCAGACCATAATTATAATAATTATTTTTGAATTGTATAGAGAGTGCTTCACAACGCTATTGTGATGTGCTCGAAGGGATGAATGATTAAAAAGAATTGATGAACTGCCAGTGGTAGATACAGGATTTTAGTGACGAGAAAGGAGGAAGGGACGCAGGTAGAATAGATCGGGCACATTTTGTACCTAGGTATATTTTCAATGTAAGTTATTTTTTTTTTAAGTGGAAATTTACATATTTCCTCATATTGGCAAGTTCTATCATGGAATATGACACCATGCAGTATTCCCAAAATTAAAATTCATATTTCTAGATAAATTAGATTTGCTCGGAAACAAATCGAACATGCTATTAAGTAAATTATTGAAATAATCGCGCGCCACGCGTGAACCCCTCTCTGGATGCGACACTCGTATTGTCATTTTATTATCAAGAGCTTAACACTCACTTTCTCTTGTAAAGTTAGCACAAAGTGGTGTATTATACGACTTGAATGACCAAATCCACATGTTTCCACAGTGCGTGTCAGAGCTTCGACAAGCAATGACTGCACCACGAATCTCGTATTCTAGAAATTGACAGCTTCGTCCCTGCCTGCTCTACTTAAGTAGCTACACGGGACGAAAATGGCAATGTTCCAAATGCCACTGAGTGATCTATGATGCAGGTCCCAGACAACACAACCTTGCACAATATACGTGTTACTGCTATTCACAGTATTAGATTCTTTGAAGTGACAAACATATCGTTTTTGCTTTCAAACTGGAAACATTTTGTACATACATTTATGACCTTTACAGAGACGCAGGTCGTCATCTGACTTTCGTAAATCGGAGTTGGGAATCGACGTGGAACTAACAAGACTCGTTCTCGCTGTTATAAGGTTAACCACACACCGACAACGCAAGTTGGGAATTGAAGCAGAGCGATGGTATACTAAATCCACATATTTAAATAATATAGCGAACATCGACTATCAGAGTCAAGCACAGGAAAGGATACATGGGTGTAGTGCATCGGACTGCTTGAACTTTCTGTGGTGCAACTTTTTTTTTTTTTTTAAGAATGCAGCTACCCTAACATATCCATAAATATTAAGAAAGAGAGACTCCGGGCAATGAAATAATGCCTTTCCTGTCTATCAAACCATTTCACCTTATTACCGATATGACTTTCTTAATTTATTACGGATGGTTTCCTAACCGTATGGTCATGGTTTTATGGTTGTGGTTTTCTCAGTCAATTTATCATTGCTTTCAATATCCATCACATTATAAAGTGTGGTGTTTTGGTGGAAGTGTGCACTCTTTGAAATCAGGAAAGCAGGATTCAAATCTTTCAATTAAATATTCTAGCAGAGATATTTCCTTGAGTTACACAAAGGGAATGCTGAGATGATATATTGAAATGAGACGAGGGTCGCTAATCTTCACATGCCTTGTCATGACGTTGAACTCTCCATTCCCCTATGTGTAGTGTTACAAAATAGTTTCAAAAAGGCGTTGCGCTTTATCTAACCTATGAAAAACTGGAGTTTACCTTTAAAGATTAAGAGGACATTATGTGAAGCTATCTTCGCCACCTTGCAAACACATGGAGTAAATTCATTTAAACTTTGTGGAAAGAAGCACAACGCTTTCGACAACTATGTAGCTTAAAGTTATGGAAGATCCAGTGACTCTTATGGGTTACTCTTATGAGTGAGTACTTTATTCACTTTGTGTGAGACTATAGGGAGAAGGAAGAACGTGTTTATAGGTACCAATCTAGAATTCTAGGTGCCTCGTAGCGAAAAGGGGAAAATCGGTTAACTTTGAATTTTCTATGGGTACGGACATGAAGTTTTCGTTTTAACGATAATATCGAAAACTTGAGGAAGGTGAAGTAAAGTATATCGATATACTTAAAAAGATGATAGAAGTTGGTTTTTAGTGTTTTTAAATCGCGAAATAACGCGAATTTGCTATCTTTTCAAAATAACATCGAAATGCACTGCATAAGGCGATAAATTCACTAAATCGAAATGTTGGTCTGTAATACTAATACAGCTTTCCTCTGCAACAAGATATGATTTACAGAAGACCAGCAGTTCTGTTATTTTTAGATCGGTTGGTTAGTCAAAGTTCGCCCCAGAGGTAAATTCCATCCTTTGTTTGCTCCACTACACACTGAGGATCAAATGTTTGGCAGAAGAGCGCTGATCTTGGACTGAAATTGAATCTGTCGCTCAGAGGGGTCGTCTATTTCTATTTAGAGATGAGGAGACTATTCATTTACTACAGTAATTCAGAGTGAACTAGTTAAATTGAAAGAATCTGTCAGAAGTTTAGTTCATTCGTTCAGTAAAGTTTTCGTTCAGAATCGCTCTGTACTTCAGTAAAGTTTTCGAGCAGTAATTCCACCAGATCCCCCTGGAGTGGTGTCCACTTTCCAAATTTATAAAACTTTTATGGTCAGTAAACGATAGAAACGGTGCAAATATCCACTTATACTTACACCCTCCGAATTTTGAAATTATCCTCCCCCAAACAAAATCCTGGAGGAATCCCTGTGTATGAGTAACTTTTTGTTAGTGTGGTGTATGAAGAATGCAGTGTAAACTAACAGAATTGAACTTAGTGATTCCACTACGCCCTCCCATTGGGGCTTCACCCCCCAAATCCTCGAGATCAACTCTCCAACTTTAAAATTTTAACGGCGAAAAATCGATAGAAGCGGCGTAAAACACCACACACCCCACCACCAAAATTAAGTGCCTTGATAATGAATCTGTTGTGAACTGTGTTTTGAACAATTGTGTTGTGAACTGAAATTTGATTTCTTTTTTTTAAGTATAGAAAATGTTAAGAAATACTGTAGTGTGTTTTTAAGTCAACATGTGTATTGAAATCATAAGCTGAATAAATTGGAATCCAAATTTAGGAGGGATATTCAGCCATTTGTTTCACAGATATTAAGTCCAAAAATGTAATTTATTCCTATAAAATTACGACTTCATCAAATTTTAGAAAGAATCGTTTAATTTTAAAATTACATTACATTTTAAGTAACATTCATAGTCCATTTTCTATATGTATACAACATATTTGCTTTAGAAAAACATGCCAAAAAAGGCTTGAAATAAATAACACATCAAATTGCGAAAAATAACACCGATTTTGGGTAAAAAATAACATCGACTTCGGGGATAAAATAAAACGAAAACTTCACGTCCCTATCAATTGGTTCTATAAGCAACTGTGCCGGAAGTCTGACACTTGTATGAGGAATGACGTTCCTCACCGAGTTTTCTTTTGAGAGTTAAACTTGGGACAGCTGCCTCTGCAAGTACTCTTTGGAGGGTAGACAGGGCCCATATTTAAATACGAGCCAGCTATTGCTGTTGTAATCGACTAAAACTCTGGAAAACCAGCTTGAGCGGGACTCTAACACACAGCATATTCTCAGTGCTTAATTGAAGTCAGAGACTATATGAGTCATCCATTTCCCAACGGCATCTTGTCCACCAAAATTCAATTTTGAGATATTGGCAGCATTGGATGTATGTTATTCATAACTTTCATATTATGTATGCTTTACAGTTCCAAAAAACCGTAAAGTCGTGAAAATTACGTTCAAATGTTGGAAAATTTGTCGTACAGTTACAAACTGGCTCTTGTCCACCAAAATGGCGGAGGAAAAATTCCGTAAATATGCAGGACCAAAAGGCTTCTTGTCCTATGTAGTGCGCAAATGAAAACAGTTTCAAACCGACTCTCGTCCACAAGTCACAGCAAGATTCAGATAAGTTAAAAAGTGTTGTTTTCTCAAAAAAAAAAAAAAAAAAAAAAAACTTGATTCGTAACGGTTGGTAACCCTTCCATTGTTGTTTCCGTCAAAACAAATCATTTTTTCAACGATCAGTTTCATTGTCACATCCACTCAAACACGAGGTTGGGTCCTGTTTTGCACTGTGCCCTTCCAAAATTTTGTGTTCTTTTAATGTGGTTGGTGATCGTATTAGAGATTGAAATTACATCCAGTTTGCTGTGTGTTCGAACTAATAGGGCTACTGTGATGGAGGAAGAACCACAGACATCACACACTGTAAAATATTCCACCGCAAAATCGTTAATGAGTAAGGGGTCTGTTACAGGAGCAGATCCTGGAAAGGCTAGGAAGGAGGTCAGAAATCCTCTTGCATGGAAGAAAAACATGAAGAAAGTCCTTTATTCATCGAAATCACTGCCCAGAAGACCTTCATGTAATCATTCTGAAGTAAAACACTTTTGCTGTAGTGATGAGTCAATGCAAGATTTTAGAAAGTTTCATGGCATTTTTTATCTGAAGTCAGTTAATTGCAGGTCAGTGAAAGTATACCAAGACAATTTAATTTTAAAATATACCAGTTCGCATATGCCCAAACGCCAGCGATGTAGAGGAGATCGCAAACAAATCACCAACGCTTGGAACAAATATTTCACGCCAGTATCTTATAATAACGTAGACAGTTGTTTTATTCATAAATCGTTATATTTCAGGCACTACAACAATAATTTCATGTATAGCTACCACTTTGATCCTGTTTCTATTATAATATACAAATAATTACATCATTTTATCAGTTTTGTCTCCGAAAAGTCTCTTCTCCATGACAAAATGCCTTCGTACAGTTCCAAAAGGTATCTTGTACATCAAACAGTTCTAGCAAGTATTTCTTTGCCCCTGACCAACAACTCTGCCAAAAATTGCACACTTTAATGAAAATTTGACGCTTTAGAACATTTATTTTTTTCGATTTCTGAAAAATTTTGTTTTGTGGACAAGATGCCGTTTGGAAATGGACGACTCATATGAGCACTGAACTACAGGGGTGTGGATAAGAAATCCTTTCAGACCAGCCATTCTTGTGAGTTGATGTTGAGTTCCCGGACCGAAGCAAGCTCAATAGACTTTTGTATATGTATATAGGGCGGCCCGGATTCAAATCCCGGCTAGGACATGGGAAACTTTTCTCGCAGTGTTCCCATGCCTGGCGCTCTGAGGTGCACTCAGCGCCTATCAAATTGAGTACCAGAATGTTCTTGGTATTCCTGAGCACCTGGGAGGTGAAGGCTGTCGAGAGTGGGACTGACTGCCCCACCTGAATTCGTGCCGTAGGTCGAGAATATAGGAAGTGTTACCTCCACATCCCCCATACGCCGTTCTCGGCGCGTGCGCGTCGCACAGGGATACCTTTACCTATTATTATTATTATATACGTTGTTGTAGTAAATGTGTAAGCTGCCATTAAAACATGATTCAATGATTATATTCCAATGAAGAGAAGTAGAAATTCGAAATATCCATTCTGGTATTTTAGAGAGCTAAAAAAATCAAATTCATACGAAATGCAAAGTAAACTAATGTACGCAATGGCTATCTCGAATTTTCTCCTTTACGCAAGAAGTTTAAAGTATTTAGTTCGAGTAGTATATATAGCTCATATCGCCCAAAAAATGGGTGTGTCCAAAAGTAATGTCGGTTTTTATACACATTAGTTTATACTATATTGCTTAAATTTAACCTCACACCGATTCTGTAGAGTTTACAGACCATGTGATAGGAGGAGGAGCTGGTAATACTGCATTAAATTAACATTTTTATGAGTTTATACACCAAATGATAGCAGAGGATGCTAATACATTAAATTGCTATTTATTGAATGGACATTTAAATTATTTAATATGAATGAAATTTTACAATTTGTATGATTTTAATTAAAGGAGCGCCCCTTATAGATCACTAAAGAATAGAGAAAATATGTCAAATTCCTTTGTAGAGGAATAATTTCCTTTGTTTATAATTAGTTTTAATTTCATTTAAAGGACCTTTATGTTTTATGTTGAGAGTCAATGCCCCTTAATCCTCCAGGAGAAGCGCTGATGCTTTGGAGAACTGAAAGTGCATACATATCCTTTTTGGTTACTTACCTCAATTGACAGTGCTTATGTGTATTAAAGAAAATAAAAGTAACTTCAGACAACCTAGGATTTTTTTTCAGAATAACCTCTTTTGTATGCTTGAAATGTGTGTTCTTATATTTCCACGACTCAAATTATCTTTTCTCCCAGAAACTTTCGTTGTATCCGAGAACGTCAGTTAAAAAGCAAACCGTTGAAAAGTATTTGTGAATGTTTCCTGTTCTTAGTGAAACACAATATTAACAAGACTCAGGTATTGGGTCTATTCGTACATTTTCAACAACAACTCTTACTTTTGACAACAAAAGATTGATCTACTCTGTATGTTTTATTACTGCCTAATGGCTTGCTCACAACCTGTTTATTCTTCCTTTCTTTTGTCAACTGTTCAATTCTTCTTTTTTGAGCAATATAAGAATATGACGGAATTTGAGTTGAGAAGGACATTTATTATCCCATGTTTATGACTAAACCAGTTCTGTCTTTTACATAGTACTGTCCAAAGAAATAATTGCCTCCTATTCTTAAAAATATAAAAATGTCCCTCACAGAGTATTTTTGGGCAACGCGAGAAATCCAGATTGAATAGAATGTGAAGGTATTTTTATTGCGAATTTTAAACGGGAAACAACTTTTAGTTTTACAAATGCCAAGAAAAACCGAGAACAAATATCTAGGTCAAAGCAGAGAGTAATAGATGTACACATTTTCCCTCTTTCAAACCGGTTTTGGTATTAGTGGTTTTCTAGCCTTAAGGTTGTTGGCATCAGGTGGAGGGGAAGGAGTGGAGGTACAGCGCCCTCTAACAGAAGGCCATTTTAGATGTTTACATGTTATTCTAACTTACGTTTGATTATAAATTGATGAATATTAATTGATAATGAATAAAGTGCAGAGTAGTATAGTTAGGAATTGAATTATTTTGATGTGAAATGGATTTTTTATTTTTTCTTTGCCTTTAAGTAGAAGTGTTAACCTAGCATAGACGTAATATATTAGCATATTTAACTTAAATTTTAGGACCTTTATGTTTTTAATGTAAGGAAATATTTATTCATCATTTTTCCAGAGAATGATATGTCGGGGATTGAACACACATTTGTTATGAACGAAGACAATTGTGTACGGCGCTGCCGTTGCCGCTGTCGCTGCTGTCACAGATCGTTACGGTGACCGGACCGTTGTAACTGTGACCGAACCGCTGTTACTGCTAACGCAGATGCAACACACGCGTTGATGCTGACACAGCCGAAGATTTTGCTGCCGTTGTTCCCGTGGCCGTACCGCTGTAACTGCTGCCGTTCCCGTGGCCGGACTACAGTTGCCGTGGACGGAGACATAGTCACTACACACCTGTTGCCTTTGCTAGCACAGTCGCCGCACATCTCATCCATGTAGCTTCTGAACGAGAAATTTTGTTTGAACAAAATTGAAAAAAAGAATACCATGCTCCCGTCGTCTGGGGGTCGTATCCGGTCCTGCCTCAAACAGTCGGTTTTCTAACAAGATACGTAAATACTTATTACTACTGTATATAGAAATATACGAACCCTTATGATGCTCTTCGGTAGAAGAATTCCTTTGCTGGTCTCCTTTCTTAAACCAGAAATCGAACAACTTTTGTTACAGTTGCATTAAGATAATTTTTCAAACATTAGTTTATATCACACGAGCTTGCTAATAAAGAATTTAATAAGATGGTTAACATAGTCACAATGTCAGAATAGTATCCACTCGATTTAAAACCTAATACGTAAACGATACACCTTAGTCAATAAACTTCTCTCACACAACCTGCAACAATTGTAATGGATTAATAGCAATGAGTAGTCTAAAAGAGAAACCAGTCAGGAAAGACAGAAATGCCGATGATATATTAGGAAATTCCAGGAAAATATCACATATTTGTTTTTACTTCCAATATATCACGTGATCAGACAAGAATTAGGGCAAACTGTGACAATAAAAGACTGTATGGTTTGAGTCAGTCATCCGTGACCCGTAACATGAGTACTGGATTGACGGTGAAGATGCCAAAATGTGATATTTCTTTCAACCAGAACATTGAAAGTTTAGTAGCATCATCTCAACAGGAGGCAGCGTCTTCTTATATTAAATAGCATAAAAAAATAGTTTCACCTTCCATCGAAAGCTGTCAGTCGGAAGATGCTTAGAGCTGCTGCATGTCAAATTCTCACCATCAGATAGCGGAATTACCAGTCGCTGGACAACAGAGGGTAAAGGTGTAAAACCTATAGAGCGTTCCATTTACGCTACCTGGAAACAGTCTCTGTATCTGATACGTTGAAGAAGTTAAGATAAAGAAGATGCAGGTGGGCTTAAACAAAGAGAAAAATAAAGACCCAATGTTTTACTGTTTCTCTCCTTTATTTTCCCCCCTCTGTGATTCAGATGCAGAAATTTGTTATACATAATCAAGTAAATAAATATTTATTCGTTTCCGCTGTAGTGCAATTTATATGGGAGTCATATAAAGTAACGCATTTAATGACAAAAAAATCTGAGCGTGTTAACAGCACAAAATGTACTAGGGTGCAAGTGGAATAATCAATTACATAAGAAATAATGTAATATCATTATATTGCATAAAATGCTACTTTTGTTATAGAATCATAACTAATTTTGCTTGGTGTTTTACTTGAAATTATTTATCTTATTTTTAGAGCGTCGTAGTTGTTAATAGCAGCGATCCGATCCATTAAATTAATAAGTATAAATACAGATCCAGATTTACGGGTTGGTAGAAAGGGTACATCTGATTGCGGATCCAGCAATGACAAGAGTGCCAGGGACATTATTGTGAATGTTTATTTAAACACAGGTCCACAGATAGCCATAGATATAAGAAGGAGGGGAGGGGCAACATCTTTAACAAATCAATGTATTTAATACCGGTAATGTACACAAACATTTATAGGTAAGAAAGGCTACAGAAAATTTAGGGAAGGTCCCACCCACCTTCCTTTCCACTGTTTAGGGCTTGTTTTGACATATTAAGATACGTAATTTATAATTAGGTGGGTACATAATTCATGATTAAATTATCTGTATAGAAGGACATCAAAACTAGACAACAATGATCTTTCGTAATTCAGAATAGAGTGAAGTGTCAAAGTAGTAAGGGTTTACCTAAGGTGACCAATAAGCGACCCTCATAAAATATGTTCACATAGGTAGGAATTGTATAAGAACCTTGGGTTTCATCCTTACCAGTGCCGTAAGTTGTGGTAGCAGGGGGTAACCGCCCCCGTTTAAGCTTCCTGCCGTTCGAATGGGGCACACTTCAAGGTAAAACTTTCTTACTTCATATGATACGATACGACCATGAATGTATAAATAAAGTCTGTTAAATGAAACGAAAATGTGATCTGGCCTCATTTCAGTAAAAAGTTTTTTTATTAGGGCTCCCAGAAATTACATATATTTCTTAAGGCTTTAAGTTGTGTCAAATATTGTCACCTCAATGAAGTTGTGAAGCATGGAATGGGCCCACCATACCCTTTCCAAAAGAACTGAAAATAATTTAAGGAGCTGTTGCTGCCCCATCATCTGAACATAACATATATACCTAAGATAAAGTATATATAAATGCAATTTTGGTCCAACTACAGTATAACTCCCAACTGGGGCCCCTAGAAGTAATAAACATGTTTAATAGGGCTTTAAATTGCGCCAAATATGGGCCCCACAATTTAACCTTGAGTAAATGTTGAAATTTCAATTATGAAATAACTTGAAATAATAAATTTTTCCGAGAAAAATAACCGGGCTGCTACTTGCCACGAAAGACCGTTAATATGTAAACTACATGTATTTTTCTAAGGAGGGGGACAAATATTAATCCTTGCATCCCCCAGGAAAATTCCAATTTACGGCACTGATCCTTATCTCCTTGCCTGAAAGAGTCAATTTGCAAACTGCATAGGGAAATGTTGAAGACCCCGCAGTTTGTACCCTTGCTCAGATCTAAACATATTTGATACTTTGATATGAAAATATTAGAAAGACAACTTTTCCTTTTTGGTCAAAGAATCAACAAACAAACCGAAAGCTGAGTGATGTCCTGCATTGTTATCAAGTAAAACGCAGAGAAGGCAGTGTGTTGTTGTTGGGACGAAAAAGAAACGGAAAAGACAGCAAAATACAAGTGGAAACTAGAAATTTTGATCGATATTGCAAAGACCAAAGCATACTTTGATTAGTGATGATCATAGGGGGAGTGGAAGTGGGTAGCTGAAGACTTCTTCAGAGCTCACTTTTGTGAAATATAGTATTAATTGTGAAATAGATCGAAAAAGTGCACTACTATATAATTTTTATATATCGAAAATTCGTTGAAAAGTAATGTTCTGGATTGGTATGCCAAACATTAGGAGGGTAGGGGCAGCTGTCATCCCCCGTGCGCACGCCTATGTCTAGTAACTGATTTACGTCAACGGATAAATTCAATAGGAGCAGTTATTACATCTAAATTCCAATGTGATATGGTATACATTGACTTAGCTAAGGTATTGCTAGTATTGACCATGAAATATTAATTAAAAAGTTATGTTATATTATTCTCTCAACTAAGTACTTAAATATTTTAAGAGTTATTTAACGAATAGACCATTCCGAATTAGGTAAATTGATGTACCATGAAATCTCAATTAGCAATGATATGGCTCACTCCCTTTGCTCGATCATTGTTTAGTATATGTATTTATGTTTTATATGAATACGTTAATAGTTCAAAGTTCTTTCTCTATGCAGATGGCCTAAGAATCTTTAGAGAGGTTAATAACAACTATGATAATTATCTTCTGTAGAAGGATATTGATAATATTGACGAATGGTGTACACAAAACAATATGATTTTTTTTTTAAATTGTTAGCTTTACAATTAAAATTCAATGTAATATGAGTAAGTACAAGGTTAAAAATGGTGATACAGTTAAGGTTGATTCTATGAAGGATCTTAGTATGCAGTGTGATTATAAGTTATGTTTTAATATCCATATAAATGAAATTAAGGATAAGCCAGAAAATTGATTGGATTTATAATTAATCGATAGAATGAATTCACAAGGTTTGAGACTTACTTAAAGCTATACAAAATCTTATTAAGGGCTAAATTAGAGTTTGCATCATCAAAAGGAACGATTTAACTAATACAGCGGGAAATAAAGTTGAAGAAGTGCAAAGATATTTTAATGGTTATATGCCTTAATTAGCTGGCCATATTTTTCATTTGATTGTTAATTTTGGTGTAATTATTGCAATATGGAGACTCTAAAACAAAGAAGATACATATTGATAAAAAATCCTTTATAGAATACTAAATATTGAAGATTCAATTTCTTACTTCAGAAAGAAAATATATTTAATGTCCCCGCGTATACAAGTAGGTCTCACAGTTTATTAACTACAAATCATGGCGACCTCTTACTTAAAACATAATAAAAACAATAATTTTAATGATTTATTTACCCTGACTTGTAATCTACTTAAATGTAATCAGAATTTGCTTTTGCATTATGTGTTAATCTATTTAGTGCTGTATTAGCTTCTAGCTGTAGCTGTTCATAGCACTGTAATAAAGAATATGCATTATTACTTTACGAATTCGGTGATTCGTTTAATAATTCGGGTTTAATAAAAAAGTATAAAATGTGTACAAGAGTGGGAAAAGTGTTTGAAAGTAAAAGTGCATACGGAAGTATTTAAGTACAAAAGGGTTAAGAAATAGAAAAGGTTCGAAAATTTGTTAAAAATAGTTTTTATTGTAGGCATTCTGAGCTCTTTATTCCACTTTTGAGTATTTTTATTGAATTTTTGTGATCCTTCTTAGACTTTTCATTCAATCGTATACTTTTTTGAACATTGAAAATTATAATTGAAATGAATTTATTTATGCACATATCAACATGCACGGCAGTGCATGAGCCAAGTTCTTCACGTCAGAAAACGTCAGCACTGCCAGAAGCATGTTATACAGGAACAAGGGTTTATGGCAAAATCGACGATTTGGGGGCCCCGTAAGAAAAAAGATGTTAAACATAGGAATATGAGCTTTTGCCGTTAAGAAGATATGGTAAATATGTGCAGATGTACAAAATTTCATATTCGTATCTCAAACTATGTTCTAGTTGTGGACCCCTGAAATTGCACATTTTAGGCTAACTGACTCACTCACTCACTCACTCACTCACTCACTCATCATATTGTTTAGGGTGTTTGGAGTAAGCTAGAAACATGAAATTTGGTATGAAGGTAGAGGATGATAAGTAGATAAAGAAAAAATCCAGACATTTAGAAAAGGTCGCCATCTTGGATTCAAAATGGCCGCCAAACCTAAAATTTCAAAGAATACACAGCCTAAACGACTAAAGATAGAACAGTGAAATTTGGTATGAAACTACATCATTGATAGCAAATTAAGAAAACTTTTTAAAAATTTGAAAACGTCGCCATTTTGGATTCAAAATGGCCGCCAACCCTAAAATTTTAAAGAATACACAGCCTAAACGGCTGCCGCTAGAATAATGAAATTTAGTTTGGTAGTACAACATTATTAGTAGATTATGAAAATATTACAAAATATCTCTAAAGACGCCATCTTGAATCCAAAATGGCGGGAGTCATAAATCCATTTTCCAACTGCTTGAGCCAGAGATACGAAATTTGGCATAATGATGTATTATCTGCAACATGGAAGCACAGTGTCCTGGAGAGTGGTTACGATAAATGGGCTTAAGTACCCAAAAACTCGAAGTTGGGGGCGCAGCCAGCTACGGGGGGCGAGGACCTAAACGAGGCCGAACGAGCGAGTATATATATTATACACGTACAAAAAGCTGTGAAATCCGAACAAAAACACCAGAGGTGCAAAAAGTGGAGCCAAGTTCTTTAGCCCTAAAAAGGTGTGAAATGGGAGACGGATGAGCCAAGTTCCTTGGTGACAGCATGTAACAGGAACAAAGGAACTTGGCGCGAGCTGGCAACAGCCTTAGGGTTGGTGGCGGTGGACGTAGTGGGTTTTAGGATCCCCACCACCCTTATAGATTGAGGATCATGAACCTTGCCACCTCGCGCCAAGTTCCTTTGTTCCTGTTACATGCTGTCACCAAGGAACTTGGCTCATCCGTCTCCCATTTCACACCTTTTTAGGGCTAAAGAACTTGGCTCCTTTTTTTTGCACCTCTGGTGTTTTTGTTCGGATCAAGTTGTCAGGTCAAGATACCTTAGGAAGGAAGTCGGCCAGAGCTCATTTTGAAGATACCTGTATTGGCCTGGCCTCATTGAGAAAAAACCTAGATAAACCTCGGTCAAGATGAGTGACCTATCATATTTTATTAAAGATATTTTCAATAGCGTATCTCCAGTGCGTCAATTTTGAATGAAACTAATAACACAATCCAGCTTTATTTTTTTTAAATACTGGGTCAAATTTTAACAAATATTCAGTTTAAGAAAGTTCTTTTAGCCTCATTATGGATAATTTGTGACGGCAATTAATTATTTCTCCTATATATAATTTACCTTAGCAAGTTGTACTATGGTTTGCTAGTAACTATGGCTAGCTCCGGAACAAGTCTGAGCAAGATCTTCTGGGTAAAGGGATTTGAAAGGTATCTCTTATTTGAGGTACTGTTCCGTCATTCGTCTTGTGGGACAGAGGTAAGCCACAATAACGTCTGTTATTTCGGATTAAACCTACGCCGTCCCTCCAGTAAATATTCAAATTCCTCGAACTTTACTAATAGACCACGGGAAGTAATAGTATTTTAGCTGTTAACTTCTTATGACAATTATATATTCTATTCACTTGATTTCATAAAATTACAATATGGATAGGTGGTACAAAAATTTTCCGAAATTTTAGTATTTTGTTTTGGGGACATGAAGCTATTCGTCAGTATCTGTCATCTGTATTCAAACCCAAGTAGAGTTGGAAGTTGTCTCATAAATTTTATAAATATCGGTAGGAAATTTAGTTGCCAATACTAAATGTCCATGACACATTGTCTTAAAATCTTGGCCAAATATTAGCAGTTTGAATTTCTAATAATTGTTAATTAAGACTCGTTTTCATAAATTTAACAAACCCATAGGAAAAGAGTGATACCGGGAACTTGTACACTGAATGAACATTGCCTTTTCTTCTTGTACTTTTGGTTTTCTTTAGGTATGTGAAAATTCAGGACTAAGTAAAAAGATACAATATTATTCAAATACAATCATCGTTTTATTTTTTCCTCTTTATAATCACATATAACAACCCATTAGTTTTTATACTTTCTGCAAGTAACGTTTAACTCTAGCGAGCTTCACTGCATATAAAAAAAAATGTAGATTATACAACCAACATTACAGCTGGGCCAGGACTCCCCTTCAAAAGTCAAAATTTGACGTAGAGTTACTTTAACACAGATGCAATATTTATACATTTTATACACATTTCATATCAATTCCCCTTGAATCCCTCTCCCACAAAGCCCTAGGATCAACCTTGAACTTGATTGATTGCTCTTAACGTCATAACCGATTTGATGAGATTCTAAGGACGAGGCCTACATATTTTTTTTTTTAAGTGGGCTACGAACTACTCCGTTCGGGACGGGAATTGAACCTATGACCACGCCCACAAGAAGCGAACGCGTTAACGTTTCGACCACCCCGAGGTCCGCTGGAAGTCTAATGGTGCATTTCAGCCCTACCGCACCCTGACGGCGCCAAGACAATTTTTCAAAGTTGTTTATTTCTGTATCTATCTGGAGAGAACTTTTAATGAGCAGGGCTTTGTACCGCTAGGACACTTATTTTCTGTAGAAGTGCACCACAGCGCTGGAACCCGACTTTTGCATACGTGCTTAGTTTGTGTAATGCTTGGAATTCTTACTTTTTATAGTTCCTTTTCGACTACATTTGTGAAGTAAAGGAACAAAGAATCCGAAAGAAAATAAACTTGGAACTAATAATACTTGCTTATTTTGAAGGACATTGAGTAGAAAATAAAGCTGCTCCTCATGCGTGAACAATATAGAAAAATTCCTCACATGTACATCCTGTAGTTTCCTTTATTGTGATCATCTTTCTGTATATTTTCAGTGTTTATAAAACTTCCAGCATCTTGAAGTACTGTAGTATTGAGTTATCAGAATCCGAAGATTACACAGGTCTTACGCCGGAATTTTATGAATGCGCTAACCACATTATTTCCTTGCGACTTCTATGAGTAGCCAATAGAAATAGTTAAACACGTGTTGCAATTGGGTACGTAGCCAAATCGCAAACAAAGTACGCGGCCTGAAAAGTGAACATTATAGAAAAACTCTTTGTCAACGAGACCGAAATGTTTCTTTCTGATACTTTGCATATGTATAAGTGTCCTCTCATGAACTTAATTTTCACTTAAAAAATGCTAATATGCTATTATTGTTAAATAGGACAAGGTCATTAACAGGGAAAGAATTAACAAATAAATCATGTTTGTTTTACTCAAACACTACTAATATACACACCGGATGGAAAACAATAATTTCACAATAACTTATTGCACAGGAAACATAAAGAAAGTCCAAAGGAAATTAATACTGAACTGAAATGTTAATATCGCGGATCTACTAACTTGAACTTCATTAGAGCAGAATTTCACTTTTAAATTAATCTTATGTTCAATCGCTACATTTCTATTTCTTTTTATGTGTGCTGTTTACGTATTAGGAGTCTGAATGATTATGTAAATACTCGTATTTACATATATTTTTTTCCTTAAAAATATCAACCCAAAGCAGTGAATTTACTTTTATTTCAGGCAACTTTGGCTCAGGCCGAATGGATGATAATGGAAGAATTGGTGGAATGAAGAAAGTGGGAGAAAACGGAAGAACACCAAGCAAAACCCAACACACGGTCTTTATTCACCAATACATGACACAAGCTGGGATTGAACTGAAGACCTGGAAAAACCTTCCAAATTAAAAAAAAAGGGCTTGTGAAACTCATGTAACGACAACTTAACATGACAATTTAGATGTAAAGAATTGATAAAGTAAGCACCGAAAGATAAACCACCCTTCTTCTCAGTAGTACAGCAACGATTGATCACTATCTAAAACGATACTGGACCGATCGAAGTCATTAAATATTTAATTATTATATGAAGCCAGAGAGCGGAGCGGACTGTTAGCGCTGAATTTCATGAAAGCTTGCGTTGCTTGCGAGTTAGATGAATAGCCAATTGAAACACATGTTATACTTACCTTACAGTAAAACGCGTGTTACACTTACCTTACAATAAAACGCGCGATAAAATACGTGTTTCAATTGACTACTCACCCAAATCGCAAGCAAAGCAAGCTTTCATGAAAATCAGCCCTTAATCTTGATCATCTACTTCCAGTCTATACTAATATGAGCCAAAGTTATAAGTTCTAACTCAGTTGTTTGCGTTTGTTATCGCTGTACGCCCTATATTTTGATTTATGCTTTAATTCCTTTTTCTTTAAAGTGAATATTATTTACAGCATTTGCATAGTCCGGCACATGCATAGCCCAAGACAAACAAAAATGGGCCAAACAGTGATAACAAGCATAAGAAACTGAGTTAGGACTGAAATTTGGTCCGTATTGGACTAGACTGGAAGTGGGTGATATAAGTTAAATGCTTGCCCTGGGATATATCTTTCGACACTAGTCGATCACTTCTGAATCGTTACGTGTAGCTTGTTCATATAGAATTTTATTTTGTGCTAAAGTATGCGTTTCACATCATAAAAAAAAAATCACGTAATTCACAGTGAACCCCAGGTTTGAAAAACATAAAAAAAAATCACACTTGTATATAAAAAAATTACATTTTTTAAGTCACGTGTTCAGTTAAAAATCCTATATTCATGTTAAAACTACATAATAGTAATGACGAGTATTCATGAGGGGAAAGTCGGCAAAACGGGGTGGTCGGATAGAACTGGGACGAGCGCCCCAGCTTAGTCTGATAGTGTCATCTACCAGACTGAAGTTGAAATACTGGACGCACCACAGAAACAGTTTCGTCAGTTGGAGTGGTGATTTCATGGATCTCAGAGTGGGGCTTGTTAAAAAAAATTAGGATTTTGTCTATGCTTCGATCTATTTTAATATCACGTATGTTGCTCGTGTGTAGATTTGATAAACCTGGACTGCAAACTATTACCTCGCTTTATTTAACAGTCACTTATGTGTAAAGTGGTAGATTGTTTGAGTTATGCAACTTGCTGAGCAGAACTATCTTGAAATTTTAAAACTTAAACAGTTGGACAAAATGGGAAGACAAGCTGTTAAACGAAATGGGGCTCGTTATCTGTAAGGAGATTTTACGTAGATATTTTTTGAAACAATTAAAACTGTTTTATTTAACGGTAAAAAGTAGTATTGTTCTGGAAATATTCAAAATTACAGGGTAAGTCAAAATGATGTTCCCGATTTCAATGATTATTATTTTCCTTTTAATAAGACTTAAATAAACAGAGATTACACACATTGATCGACCAACTCAAAGTTTTTTTCTAACATATTATAAATGTTCAATGTACGATCCACGTGTTGCACGACACACACCTAGTCTACAGTCAAGTTCCTCCCAAAATTCTTCGTAGCATGTGAAAGTCAGCGCCGGCCACTGCTGCAGTGATGCGCTCACTGTTGTAGCAAGTGGTGGCACAAATACGCGATCTTTGACTAAACCCCAAAGGAAGAAATCACAGGTAATTAAATCTGGGGAACTTGATGGCCATTTCATCAATTCAATTCTGCTGGCCTGTAGTAGCCATATTGCTCACTTCGACTAAACTGCCTCCTGGTGGACGCAAGCACAACTACTGTTCTGCGATTGATTAGGGCTGTTCCGATAATCGAGTAATCGATAAAGAATTTTAATTTTTTCGAACTTTCGAGATTTTCTAAATGTTCGAGAGAGTGTCGAATTGTTTGAAAGCAGGAAATACTGAAACATCTCAATATGATCGCATTTATCGATTCTATTGAATATTTTGAAAAGTTCGGGATTATAGGAGCGTTTGGAAGAAACAATGCATTCGAGGTTATCATAGTTGTACATATATGCAGGGTGTTCATTTAAAAGTTGCCTGCTTTGAAATGAAGTAAAATAAAAGTTTTTATCCACATGTCTTTAACACCAATGTTTATGTACAAGGCTTGTAGCCTGTCAGGAGAGAGAGAGAGGGGGGAACATGCATCACCCGAACGGGATAGGAATCCAGGACATTATTTGTCTATAAACCGTCACTTTACCGATTACGCCAACAACAGGGCAGGCAAAAAAAGGAGAATTTTGCATCTTGTTTCTACAGTTTAAATTAAAGTTCTGGATGGAGACAGCTTCTGATATAGGTAGAGGTAAGGAAGTTCGATAAGGCTTATCGAACTTCGGGTTTGAAAATTTATCATCCGGCACTCGAAACCCTTCGAGTATTTGAGATTGTCGAAATTTCGTGTAATATCTAAACTTCGAGAATCATTGAAACAAACTTTGACAATTTTGGGTGCGAAGCTCCTTATTATAGATCGCGCTGTCTGTCTGTGACGTTCGACGATAACTTTCGAACGGATTGTCCGATTTTGATGGAACTTGCTTTAAAATACTCCCGTTTGCTTTCGTCAGACACCTATTGTTTTTGGTTACCTTACGACAAGGAGAACTGCTCCGAATCCGAGTATTTGTTCCTACTTTGAGCTTAGGCGTGTAAAAGCGACGATCACTTTCGAACGAATTGTCCGATTTTAATGGGGGACTGGTCTAAATGCATGTGTCAAGTATCTGTTGCTTTTAGTTACCCTACGACATCGGGGCTCCCCCAAATTCGGGTCTGCAGACTCGATTCAAAATTATTTTCTGGATACACGTCTGCCTGGATCTTCGACTTTGAGGGAAAGATGTTAGCGATCAGCGTCCTTTGTCGAGCGGATTGTCAAAATGTCCGAGAGTCTCAATATATTTGAAGCTTTCGAAGTGTTTGAGACTCGAAATATTTGAGATTATCAAATTACTCAAGCATTTAAGTTTGCGTGAATTTATCGTGACATTGTAATATTTCGATGATTTTAATAAAGTGTTTCAAGTTTCAAAGAAATGAGCGTCTTTGGTTTCAGGAAGTGGTCCAAATGTAAAGAAAAATTGAAACACCTAAAAGAGACATAAACGTAGTATCTTTAAGAGTGAATTTACATTATCACAAAATAATATATTTTGTACATACGACGCCGAGCGGCTTTGGGGCACACTAGCCTCAGATCCAATGGGTACCTGGGGGCGGGGCGTAAGACGGCCGAAGCGTGGGGCTGATAACACCACCTTCATCTACGGCTGGGATCAAGAAAGTGTAGAACCTTAACTCCGCGGTGTCACGTCAGAAGGACCCGGACAAAAGGGCAAGGACAGAAAGGCCCGAGTCAAAACGGCCCCATGTCTAAAGGACCGGGTCAGAAGGGTCCCGCGTCAAAAGGGTCTGAGTGAAAACGGCCCCAGTCAAAACGGCCCCGCGTCAAAAGCCGAGTCAAAACGGCCCCACGCCAAAGGAACCGAGTCAGAAGGGCCGCGCATCAAAAAAACCCGAGTCAAAACGGCCCCACCTCAAAAGGGCCCGCGTCAGTTAATCTTGTATACGATTTATGCAAAGTCTCTAGAATGGAGTTCTTTCATTATTCTTGGTTAATAATGTGTTGATCGAAAGGAGATAGAAGCTGAGCGTAGTGAAAATCTGGTGCAAAGTTAACATCATGTACAACTTGTAAATAAGACGTAGGAAAGTCATTTAAATTAGAACTTGACTATTTTTTGCTTTCATTAATGTTATGTTAAACGGTTTTACAATAACGTTATTTTTCTCCCACATTATTACATATATAACTTCTTAATATATTAGGTTATATAATACGCTAATGCCCAATTGCGCCTGCATGTATGTTACTGGCGGATGTGCATCAACTGAAAAAAGGACATTTTGGAGATATTTTAGATCTTTGAGATATAAGAGTAATAAATAGGGGAAACTTCGGGGGAGTTGTGATGCGGGTGCCAAAACGAAAAAAAAAAAAAAATTGGGGGGAACCTGTAAAACTGAGATATTCTGTTAATACGTAGTGGGGAGTTGTGATGCAAGTGCATGTGTTTTGTTTACATTGATATAATATTTTGACATCCTAAATATGTATATTATCTATAGAAATAGCCTGTAAAATGTGGCAATATAGTATCAGGTAATATATGTGTGTGCTATTTTTTTTTAGCTGAACTCAATATATGTGACATCGTAATCACGTTAATATCATAGCTTAAAAGAATAATAAAAATGACTACGTATTACACTAACATTTCAAAGTTCTGAAATTCCTTTCGAAAATTCAATTTTCCCGTTCTGGAACCTCTCCCATGAGGAAAATTCGGCGGACCACCGGAGTCCCGCCGAGTTTTCCTCATGGGGTCCAGCACAACTTCCATAAATTTTTAGCTAAAATTCTAAAGTTTCTTCCCATAAATTCCTATTTTCCCGTTCTGGCACTCCCACCACAAGACCTCGTAAGTTGTCACTACTTATCCAAGTATTTCAACGTTTTAGAATTCCCTTTTCCCCGTTTTGACACCCCAACCTAAATTCTCGTAAGTTTTCGCTAAGCAGTATCGAAGTTCGAAAATTCCCTTTTCCCGTTCTGGTACCCTACCTCAACACTCGTAAGTTTTTACTACGTATTAACATAATATCTCAAAGTTCTAAAATTCCTTTTACCGTTCTGGAACCTCCACAACCACGCTTCTGACTTTCCACTATTTCCTTAATATGTGAAAGTTCTAAATTTCCCTCCCTAATTTTCATGTTCTCCCGTTCTGCCATCTCCAACACAACTCAATATCCCAGTTCTATAATTCCCTTCCATTAATTCCTTTTTTTCGGTCTGGCACCCCAGCACAACTTCCAAAAGTTTCCGCTCCGTATTACCCTAATATCTCAAAGTTCAAGTCCAGAAAAAACATAAGAATGATTCCAGTTAGAACTTTTAGTTTGCATATGGTTCAACTTTTTGAACTTTTGCATATAGTTATTTTCCAAAGATTTTTTAGCAGGTTGTGTTAATTTTTTCACTTGGGTTCTTTTTACCCCTTGCCCTTTTGACGCGGGGCCGTTTTGACTCGGTCCCTTTTGACGTGGGGCCGTTTTGACTCGGTCCCTTTTGACGCGGGGCCGTTTTGACTCGGTCCCTTTTGACATGGGGCCGTTTTGACTCGGGCCTTTTTGTCCTCGTCCTTCTGACATGGAACCAACTTCGCACCCCCTATATGCCTTCATGGTAATGTGGTAAGCACAAGGGAGAACTTCGCCTTTACATGTGACAGAAAAGAGACAAAAGGGTTGTAGGGGGAAGGGGAGAAAACATACGTGCTATGACTGGGATTTCAAAAGCGCATCGCTCTATCTTGTGTTCTTCGGGTGACACACACACACACAAATAATATACCTGAAATTTCTTTAATAATCAAATTTTCAAAACTACCCGAAATTTTGATAATACTAGAACTTTCGATAGACAATACTCGAACTTTCGATAATACCCGAAACTTCGATAACACTCGAACTTTCGATAATACCCGAAACTTCGATAATTTCAAGCTCTCGAACGCTTTCGAGTAACCTATGGCAAGTCGATAAATTTTCTCACCCGAAGTTCGATAGGTCCTCAGCCTTATCGAACATCCCTACAATATATAGGGGGGAAAACCTTTTGAGGTTATTTTCCAGAAAAAAAAAAGTTACATCTGCGAGAAAAGCTAATTACTTTTCGAGTAACAAATGAACGAAATCGGGAACATCATTTTGACTTACCCTGTTTTTTGCAAACCTTGTACAACTTATCAAAATTGCATTTTTCATCTCTCTTTCACAATGGTTTATTTATTGAAACGTTGTCTTTCTGTATTGTCACTTAGCTTATAGCTTCTGCACTCATGAACCGAGATTATATACATTTATGCTAATGACTTTCTATGTGTGTTGAAATTCAGTATTGATTTAAATGTCTTCCATATTTTGTAGTACCGAAAGAACAGTGAAAATTGATTTTTTAAAAACAAAATTTCCAGGAGAAACAAAAACACCACTAAAATGTATAACTATGTCCCTATGTAGTAAAAGGATGAAAGTTTCATTGGAGCCAAAAAACATTCTCGTCGGTTGCTTACTATACATATTTACACACTACAGTGCAGTAAATTTACACCTCACCGTTTTATTCAATTTTACTATAAGTACTATCTAAATATATATATATTTTTTAGTGTGTTTTTGATAAAAGGCAATCTTTAATTTCTGTAAAATATATTTTACTTATTTTGAGGTTAATTCGTTTTTGATACGGCAGAGTTTGGCTATCAACGACCGAGTCAAAGTTCCCTTAAATAAAATATCTAAGGCTATCAAGTTAGTGTATCTGGTTTCGGTTTCCTTGAATAGTAGGCAACCTCATGAAGCAATGAAGTTTGTTGTGTTGCGGAACAATCAGACATTAGTGAGGAGAATAAGACATTTTTAAAATTGGACTGCTGCCATCTTGGATTTCAAAATTGAAAAAAATTAATAATTAATTTATGTGTTGTTATTCACTTCAGGCAGGTTAGACAATAGGAAGAGGGTGCAAATTTGATTAGCCTACAAGATTTAAACCGGACAAAATTTAATTAAAGATTGTTAATAATCAGGCATACATCTAGAAGTAGATTCTAGGAAGGGTCCACGACCTTCTTGGTTGGTCCACGGTGTGCCTGGTTATGAAATGTATATTAAATTTATTACCCAGGTATATGGCATAGTAAGCGGAAAGTTTCCTTACAAGGAGCAAAGCGTATACCCACCTAAAAATTTAGCATTACGTCCCTGCTTTTGTTAACATCCTATTGTCTTTATATCTATGATTACTACAGTGGCGAGACGGAACAGAGGTTCTGGGTATTCACGAACAGGAATGCCGTCCCGGTCTGCTCCGGTCCATTTCGAGCCCTGGAAATAAAAGAAAACGCAAGAAGTAATTTGGTCATTATAGTTATATATTCAACAGAGTGAATTTCTTGTTGCAACACAACCTGCTGATAAAGTCATCATAATTTCTAAATTTCTTTTGAGTTGATCCTTTTTAATATGGCCCTCCTCCTGCTTAGCGAATTCGGCTCACTGACAAAAAAAGGTTGGAGACCGTTGCACTACACACAATCCACTATCCTGAAAAAAGACAATTTGCTTTTTTTTTTTTTTAAAAAAAAAAGGTATAATCATGGTGTTTGCCTAGTGCAGTTGTGTGAAGTGAGAGGGGAAAGTCTGACCCGAGGTGTTTTTCTGCTGTTCTTATACAAACTTGATTATTGATAATAATCCTATCAATTATTTTTATAATATTACAAACAGAGGCTTCGTCAAAAACTGGGGTAAACGAAATTTATTAAATAAATTCGAAAAACAAGAGTTCCTGTGAAATTAAGGTGATTTATGATTTATTTTTTCTGGTTCTCCATAAACACTTCCAAATAATTTCAAGGGCATCAGTTATCCTTTGCGTCTATTCTTGAAAATAGCACAGGGTCGCTAACACTGTTGTGATGGTCACTAACATCTCATCTATTATTGGTGTACTGCACTGCAACTTCGTTGATTTCGGAGTGACGTGTTATTTTCGTTCTGCTCGCTTTTCATATTTCGTTTGTTTCTCGTAAGTAGACAAAATTACGTAAGATGTCAGTACCCTCGAGAGTGGTGTGTTGAAGACACCAAAGCTATTATTGGTTGATGATTGCAATATTGGAAATCTCCCAGCCAATGATAGAATATATACTTTCAGAAAGTTGCACAATTTAATATGGCGGACACCAGGTGAACGCAATTCATCGGACAGGGAAGAGAAATAGAGCAAGTTGGGATGACTCGTGAATAAACATTGTCATTGGGTGAATCCCGCGGAAAGAAGTGACAGAAGTTGTTACGATGGACGAAGATCAACAAGGTGATGCATCGAAGGAGCGCATCGAGAAACTTGGTTTTAAGCCACAAAAGGAAAATCAGTATAACAAGTTGTTGCCATATGCAGATCAGCTGGACAATGAATCGTTGCAGTTACTTTCTTCAATTAAAGCGAATTTGGGAAGAGCGGTATTGATGAGAGAATTGCGTCCAGGATGTGGGCTGTGGACAGCAAGATTATCAAGGTGTGTTGCATGTTATTAATTTAAGTGTGTGTATTGTGTTATTGTATTTGTAAGTCATGATTTTATTCTCTTTTTCACTAGGAATTGTCATTGTCATGTTATTTCAGACTGTCAGACTGAACGTGAACAAAACTACATTTCTAATAACGGATTAATTATCTGTCAGTGTGGGTGTTTAGATTAATAATTATTGTTTTCAGAACATTTCAAACCCAGAAGTAAAATGTGAAAAGCTTTGTCTGACTTTACGAACGTGTTGTGAAGTTCCCGCGTTAGTATTCTTGATGTGGATAAAATTAGTCTAGTAGTTAGCTTACGCTTTGGTTACATCACTTTTAAATTAGCTTACGCTTAGTTACATCACTTTTAAATTAGCTTACGCTTAGTTATATCACTTTTAAATTAGCTTACGCTTAGTTACATCACTGTTAAATTCCACAAATCTTCGGGGGGCCAAAACAAAAGAATTTTTATTTTCATGCTTTCAGAAATTCTCAAAGTATATTCATGCTTATTTTACCTTTAAACACACGAAGTAATACAGAGACATCCACTGTACACATTGCCGGCACCCAAGACCCTGTTTATGGTAGGCGTGAGGTTTACGCTTGTATTGTTTGTTTCACTTCATAGACTACTTAAAAATTAATTGCCCTTCCCTGACGTGAAAAAAAAAAAAAAAAAAAACTGGTAATCTTCTTAAAAGAATTCCCTAATACCACCTTTCAATCAAGTTCTTGCTGTAAATTTACCTATTTTTCGCTATTTCTCACCCCTCGAAAACGAAGTAGAACCTCTTTGGGTTCAATCCGTACCTGGATTCCGGAGAAGCCAAAAATTAGACCAGAAAAAATACCTATTGCAAATGTAAAACGAAGAAGCTTCGAAAAACCTTTCCTGTATGTTTTGCTAAAATAAATGAAATAAACACAAAAAAACTGCAGCAAAATTTTTAGTGACTTATTAGATTGTGAAAATTCTAGTGTGTTTCTCTGCTCTTAAGGCTGATGACAAAACAAGCAAAACTGACAAATTCTAAGCCTGTCAGTGGAGGGATATAGACTATATTTCTTCGCTTTCTTAATTACGATAGATGTAAAATTTACAGGAGAGAAAGAATATTTTCAAGTTGAGGGAAATTGTGTGACCTATAATTTAAGGTAATGTTGTTGTCTGACAAATAGAAAAAGCAATAATGAGGTGGAACTACTTGGCTTCATCCAGGTTGGCGGCGTGGGTAGAGGGTGACGTTATGTACACGGTTTGCATTGCGTATAATGAAAAGAAAAGAAACTAGCCTGACTATTCTAACCAAACCTAACTCATGGTCCGAAGGTTATTAATAATAAATATCAGCAGCCATGTTTATATTTTGATATAATCGAGTGCGTATTTGCCACTATTAGTATTTCTCCGCAACATGTTTATGTAGATCAAGTCGAGTGTGTATCTATCCAAATAATAATGATGCACGGATTTTTGCAACACTTTTTGTATTGTTGGCCGTCGTTAAGTGTTTATGTAAGTGTCTGCGATTGTTATTGACAAGGTGATGAGTGGAATAGTAGGTGCGGGCCATAAACTAAAGTTTGTCCGATATTATTAGGGTACACAATAGAAACCACTTTGTCGCCTTTGATTTGATTCATTGTTGAATTTGTACGGAATCTGATCCAGAATCATTGTTCCAACACGTGCTTTTTTTTTTTTTTTTTTTTTACCGATACGGCATAGATAAGTTAGTAGAGCGTTTACTTATCATTCGACAGGTCCTGGAGTCCAATACATCGGCCATCTGACTGAATTTTTCAGGGTTTTCCTCAGTCACGCAAGCGTATGCTATGATGGTACCTTGAAAATAGGCCCTGGCTGACTTCCACACCCTCTCTGTAACCTTATCCTGTTCTGAGCTAAATTTGCGTATAGGCTGTAAATGAAGTGGAGAATAGCCCTTCCTTAGGTTTAAGTGCTGTTTAGGTCAGCCATATGCGAGCGTTATAGTGCTCATCTCCTTGCAAATAATTTACACTACGATGGTAACAATCAAAAATGAGCTACGGAAAGCAATAACCGTTATAATTATTTACATAAATAGGTCCACAATTGATCAACAGATACAGACATGTTGCCATGTGGAGGAACACTGACAGCTTCATTTCGTGTCAGGATTGGCTATTCAAACCAGGTAATAAAAAAATCAAGAAATAAAATTGATAGAAAATGCTACAAATAGTGTGAACTTCATGTGACGAATCCACATATTAAACCATCTGCGTTAATTTTATATTATTTTCGCCTTGTGATCATTGGGCCCCGGGCTCGATTCTCGATTGCGCCAAAGAATTTCTCTGGTGGTTCGGATGTCACTGTAAGCAGTGGGTCTTCCTTCATAACCTTGCTGTTACATAAGGACGGTAAGCCTAAACAAACGAAAAGAAACCAAATTGTGTCTTTCTGTTTGTCTGAATGCCTGTTATAGAAGTTGGCAGTTTATCGACTGCATCCAGTGATGTACGCTGAGGTTAGGTTCTGGAGGTCCGGACCCCCTCCGTAATTCCGGTATTTTTGTAAATCTACTATAATTTTACGCAAAGTTTTCGATATTTTGTGTAAAGTTTACAAATCATACTGAATTTGTACCCCCACGAAAGCTCTGAACTCTCCCCTCCCCGCAATAAATTTCTGGGTACGTACCTGACTGCATCCGTAGCTTAACACAGCAACATTAGCTTAGGTTGAACTTTTAGTTTTAATTTTCTTGAATGATATCTACATACTAAATTTGTAATTTTAAAATTCCATTATTTGTATAAACGTCTCTTTTAGCGTACTGCATCCAGGGGGGAGAACAATTTCTCTCAGGTGCAAACCGAGTTGTGGTTCGGATTCCACTTTAAGCTGTAGGTCCCGTCCTTCTTAACCCCGCTACTGCATAAGGACATTAAGGAGAAATAAACTTATTCTATCCATACGTAATATACATAAATAAAACAAAGTATTAAAAGCATGGTTTAAACCAAATAAACCTGGTTTTTATAAAAAAAAAATATATATATGGTTTTTGCCAACCCTGTTTCGTGTTATAAATGCCACGTATTTTTGTACAAAATACACTGGCGTAATATCAAGTGAGTGAAGACGGATTAGGTAAATTCAAATTAGTTTGTTTTTAATCATAAATGATGTACATCATGTTTAACATTCACTCTATGTGCTCGCCCTGAAAGCGGAAACAGGAAAATAGTTCCACATACTTGTCACTGTTTGACTCTCATACCATGACTTAAACCTTTGTGTTTCTTTGCGGTTAACATTTTGACAACATTAATATTCTTTGCGAACATTACATTTCTTCTGTTATTTTTTTACATTTTTTGGCCGACTTAAATAGCAACCTTTTATTAGATAATTTTGATCAATATAGCGTATTATTATAATGAACTGATTCATTAATGTATGAAACAATGGTTCCATATACGAACGCGGGAATATTTTACGTTATGCATTCCAGAAGAAACTTTTATTATCAAGTATTCTTGTACACTATAGTATATATAAGGTATTAGTTTCTTCGTTCATAGTAGTTTGATAATATTTCTCAGAGAGGGTATAAAAGATCAATTTGGCCTCTTGTACATAACGTATGAAGGTGTTCTGGTACCCCTTCTAAGTGCGACTCGAAAGTGTAGCCGCGAGCAAAGTACAAGCTAAGGTAACATTCCACATTCTAAGGGTCAGTTCTACAATCTTCTTGCGTACCTTCATTGGCCAAAATATGACTTGGCCTCAACTTAGCTCAGCCGTCGATTGTAGAACTGACCCTAAGGGTATATTTGGTTAGCTCATGTTCCTATGCACGTGCTAAGCGACTATTAGTGTTGACTGCCCTATACGTCGCTGTAAGAAGACAACTTTCATTCCCTTTCTCATTTGTTACTCCTCAGAACTGAGAAATTTATTCTTGAGTGGAAAACAAACTTAATGTTAATATTTATGATTTGTTGTAAAATGTGTACAGTTAGTGAGTTGTTTCACTATCCGTAGGAGTTTTCCATGGCTTACTTCCTCATCTTCAACGGAATGAACACCACCTCAAAGAATGGGTAGAAGCTTGTCACTGTACGAGTTCGTGCATTTATCTTCTTGTATACATTGTGACTGTTTTCAGAGTTAAATGTTTGAATTGCGAAGTAAAGTGAATCTAATGTCCACGGGTAAATCCAAGTAAACTGAGAGGGGGTTGTATCTTTTGATTTTTAATATTATTTATGGCCTTTAGGGATCTAAGATTCGTGGCGGAATAAGGGAGGGGAAAGATGTCGGCCAGGGCTTAAGTTGAAGGTACCATCTTGGCATTTGCGTGGTGTGACAGAAAAACCCTCATTCAGGATGGATGGCCACTGGGATTGAACCTATGAAGTCCGGAATGCTAAGTCATCTTTGTGCCACGGCTGCTCGGTACTGGTTTTATCGTATTAAATATTGGGTACGGTACTCTTGAAAATTAAAGCTGAGAGATATACGCGTTAAACAGACCACTTCGACACAATAGCAAGGTAGGTTAATTCAATGTACTCTTTGTCCTCCGACATGTCCAAACGCAATAACTTTCTTTTGCCACTCATTCTCAAGTGCATGGTGCACTGAAAAAAACACCATCCACGTGTCCTACTACTCTTCCAGTTGATGCTACTGATCTCGTAAAGGATGATACAACTGCTTCTAAAATGGTCCTAACCTCAATTGATGTCAAAATAGGTATTTTTTCATAAAGCATTAATTTTTCTGTTCATGGAACTTAGTGTGGGCGCTGTATTTTATAGAGGTTTGTATTGGTCTAGATATGAATAATATTGAGTTTTCATTAGAATCTTTTATGTTAAAACTAGACCCTTGCATCCCTGGCTACCTTTAACAATTGAGCACTTTTAAGATATGTACTATAACTACTGATGATCCTGCATTCGTCTGATGCTTCTTGCTGGAATGGATCTCATTAGTAACACAATGTTCTCTTCAAGTTGTTCGTAAAATGTTTCACACGACATGTTAAAGTTAGTTTTTACCACTAGCATTGCCTGAATGTATTCAGTTTTCAGTTGCGTGCTTTTTCCACTCATAATGTAGTTCATGACAGTAATTTATCTCTTCGCTACCCTAGACACACAACAGTAGTTCAATAATCATTTTTAGGTTATAGTGCAGAATGTTACAGTATTTGAGATTTCGCGGCAGGTGTTTGCTGCCAAAGTATTTCTCCTGGGTTGAAGCATTGTTATTAATTGTTATTACCGTACACTTTCTGGAAATCGGAGACGAATGGTCACCTGTATTTACATACACATTTTCTTTAATTTCAGGTACATCAAACTATATGGGTTGAAATTTTCCAAAGAAGACCATATTATGTTTATTCGGCTGATGTTCGAACTCGTTACGATACCAGATTTGGAACCATGGCTCGTCAGCAAATTTGGATCCGTGTTGGTGTCATTACTAAAGTAAGTAAAACTAGTAGGCAGTGGAAAATGACATTTGTTGTATTTATTCAGACAGTTAGATGTTGCTATATAATACAGTATGAATGAACAGTAGCGTGTTTTTCTTATTCGATTCCTATACGAAATTACTTTTAAAAAAATAAATTCTTAATCTGGGCTGAGCTGATAACTTAACCCATCAGGTCTCTCTCACTTGTGGGGATGGAAAGTAGCGGACTAGGGCTTTAATTAAGGTACCATCTCAACGTTCCCCTGATGAAAATAAGGAATTCCCAGAAGGCGGCTGCGAGGTTCGAACCTGTGCGCCTCCAGATTGTTGATACGAAGTCCTCGATGTTACCGTCTGGACCACTAGGGCTGGATAAAAAAAATATTGTAATCTATAATTTTCGAGTTGTTCTGGGATAAATACTGAGTGGGTGGCAACATAGAAATACAGCCTGAAAATGTGCACTAAAAATTACGAATAAAGGATGGAAAATGCATTAAGAATTCAACTATCAAGACGACTGTCAAAAAAAATAGGAAGTAAAGAGACAGAAAATAAATAACTGTCAAAGAATGGAAAAAACTTTTTCTAGTCACGCTTTAATAAATAAAATTCATCCTTAGACAAAGAAACTTCTTCATATCTAGCGAAACAGTGCAAAAATGTTCAATATTTGATTAGAGCACTGAATCCCTTTCAGTGTTGTACTTATTACATTTATTTTTATTTATTTGAGGAAAAGGGGGCTATATGTAAAAGTTCAGATTTGATAAAAAGCATGGGTATAAGCATTTAAATATGAAGATTGGCATTCTGTAGTGAAACATGCAAAATAAAATTATCTATAACCTTTTCTAATACCCTAAAATATACTCAAATTGTGCAGCAGAAATTTTACTTACGTGGATTCATCCTCGATTGAGTTCGTGTGAAGTGCCATTATTAGAAACTAAATACTAAATGTTGAATTTTCTGCCCTATCTCGAACCGTTATAACACTAAACAAGAGGGCACTGCAATTCTCTGCTGCAAAGGCTCTGAGGGTCCCTTGATAACATCTTCGACACACAAACATTCACTTTTATAAAGTAGGTTGGCACCACTGACAACTGTGCTCCGGTTAGGGACGGGAACATCTACAATATTTTTTCTATTTGGTCATTCAGTGAGAAATCAACACACTGAATCTACCTCATCATGTTAGATTTTGATGAAATTTGGTACAGAGGTAGTTCCCATATAGACCTAAGAAAAGTGCAAGATTTTATCAAATATATCAACCCGTTTTGAAAATACAGCTATTTAAATTTCCCGAAAAATGCTCCAGAACGCACCACCGACATATTTTCAAATGTTCATAGCAGCTCTCCTTATTAATCTATAAAGGTGGGAGGGATGTCATTTTACATATTTTTTTTATTGCATTTCCTATGATATGCACACAATAGGGATTGTGGTCTTAAGTTTTTTTTTCCAAAGTTTGAAATTAAAATTTGATTTTTTTTAAACGCATTTATAAATTTTTTAAAAAAATGTAGGAAATAGTTTATATGAATGTTAAATGATGTACCGTACGGAGTTTACAAGTGAGATGATAATGGATTCATACTTACAATAATTTAAAACAAAAGAAGTTTTCACCAAAAATACTATGCGATAATTTCAAGATCAAATTGAAACAAGTAAAATAGGACTTACATACTTGACATTTTATTCTTCACATTGTTTAATGAAAGTGGTTGGATAATGCCTCATTGGCTTGCATAGTGTCCAGTGGTGAAACAGTTGTACCGGGACGCTTGATTCACTAATATGAGTATGGCAAGTGCCATATTTATTAATGTACAGCCGTAAAGTGCTGACAGTATGCCACTCCTACTACAAGGAGAATCAACCACACTTGTCAACAAAGCATTGGTTAGGAAAAAAATTGATTATTTGCACTAAAAATCTGCCGAAATTCGTTAAATTTTTGTCTCTTTTACCCATTTTTTTGGTGGGTGGTACGTTGGCCGTTCAGGGCACCAATCCATCAGACCACAAGAAACGGGGAAACCATAGTATTTATTTAAAAAAAAGCCATCCCTTTATTCTCTTGTGATTTCCTGATTAGCTCTGTGCTACTATGGATAGCAAGGAATCAATGATTGTATATGGTATCAGTTCGAAAATTTATGTTATTGACAATAGTTGAAGATTCTAGTAATTAATTTTGCACGGAATTTGATATTACAGACATTAATATTTGTGATATTACAAAGACGTGATTTATTATACAGGGTTCTCACTCACCTGGAAAACCTGGAATAGTCAGGGAATCTAGCTTAGCACTAAAAGGTCAGGGAATTTGATAGCTTATTTTTTGAAGTTCATTTAGCTACAGCAGGCATTTAATGTTAGATCGTTTTTGAAATTACTTGGAGGCTAATGTTCCAACCACGAAGCAATTTATGAAAAGAATACAGTGAAATATTTTGATGTATCTTTATTTTCGTGCAACTATGATTTTTATTTTCCCATGGAATTATGATATATATATACAAAGGTGGTACCTGGAAATTCCTGAATAGTGACCTGGAAAAGTCAGGGAATTTGATCTTGGCAAATGAGTGGGAACCCTGTTATAATATAACATACTTCAATAATAATTTCGTTTGAAAATAATTTGCTAATAAAGACAAAGAGCATTAGAATCTATGTCTAGTTAGGGGCTATGAGAGCTAATAATTCTAGTCGGCTACGAAATCAACAGTCGTGTGGTCTGAGGCGTTAGGCCAGCCACTCGAAGGTCGCGGGTTCGAATCCCGGCAGGAGTATTTATATTTGTGGATTTTTAATTAGCAAGGCCGTAACAGTATAATTAAACGTTATTAGAACGGCCCATACATAGTAAAGGTTACCAAAGTTTTGTTGGAATTACGTTTTTTAATAGTTTGTATTGGAGTACTGACTGAGATTGAAATATTTTCTTGTTTCAATATCACAAAGCCAAAGTGTGGTAGATTTTAGATAGCAATAAAAACAGATCTGCATTCTAAGAATCCTAAATGCAATAGTTTTAAATATTATGCTCTTCTATGACGTGCTCTCAGTCATAATTTAAAAATAAAAATTAACGAAAAAATTTCAAGTGGGCCCAACCCTTCTTTTAACTTGACTGTGGCTCGAATTTTCAGATATTTCAAAACTATGTCAGAACAGTTTTTGAGATATGAGACTGTCCCAAAAGTGTATTGACATAATTTTGAAATGTCTATTAGCATTGCATTAAAGCTAATGTTATTAATAGTTGAAGTACGAAGCAAATTTTAGTGTATGAAAGTTATTTTCTGTTTAATCGACATAAAATGAAAAAGGTGGGAAAACCTACATTGATTCAGCCTTATTGATTATCTAGATATTATACGTAAAAGAAATATGTTGAAAAATAATTAACACAAAGAGGCGCTCCCTTACGTCGTAATAAAGTACCGGGGCGGCACCCTGGCTCTACTACACTTTTGATAGTGTCATGTTGATTACTACCGGTTGGTGTCAGGATTTACTGTGCATAAGGTGTTAGAGGTATCCAAAATACAACTGGGCTCCTTGGATAAGAGATTGATGGTGTTAGTCCAGCTCTGGATGAAGGAATGTTACTTCATAAAGCTCTTAATTTTTCCCCATCACATCAGCTAACCACCAGCTCTTGTCATAGTGTAGCCATACACGTCTGCTAATTGGAACTTTTGATGATTGTCTAGCTTCAGAATAGACTTACTTTTGATATGCTTGTGCATTATGTTTGAAGGTATGGTATTGTTGGGCCCTTTGGATGGTAACTGCGTGTTTGAAACGATCTTTTAAAAAAGTTTCTGATTCTGCATATTCCTCCTGTGTTGCAAACGTAAAGTTAATAACAGACAAATTTTTTGCTGCCCAATCATTCAGATGAAGAGTGATCAAGATTTGGTTTTCATATGGCTACTGCAAGTTAGTGCATCTTCCTTATCTAAAATCACTAACGTATAAAATGGTCTACTTAGCGTGACTCAATCTGCTGGTGTTTTAATAAGACAAATCTTGGCAAAATTTCTCAAGTTGTAAAAGTAGCTCGTGGTTAAAACCTTTCCTTTCTAAACCAATACTACACGAACGTGGGTTCGAGCCCTGGTCAGGTCAAGTATTTTTCCTACTAGTTAATAAGACAATAATAACTTCTCATCATCAGATGAAAAAAGTATAGAATTTGCCAGCGAGAGAGAGAGAGAGAGAAAGAAAGAAAGAAAGCAAGCAAGCAAGCAAGCAAGCAAGGAAGCAAGCAAGCAAGCAAGCAAGCACGCACGCACGCACGCACGCACGCACTTCAGATCCATGGAAAGAACTTCTGTCTTCTTTACTGAAGAACAGTTTAGTATCTTAGTGACTCACCGTTTGCATTTGTGGGGACTTTAGATATAACAACATTTATTTAATTTGTATTTAACGTTCAATTTATATTATATACCGACGTTCTGTCAACACCCACCACTTCTGATGTTATATTTTAAACATGATAATTACTTATGTCCTGAAATGTCTATATGGACACATATAAAACTGATTATTATTATTTTACCTAATTATTCATGCTTTGGGGAATATATCATTACATAAAAATAAATTTTCCAGAACGAGATTCGAACCCACGACCTCACGATTAGAAGCCACGCGCTCTACCACTGAGCTAACATGAACACATCTATCTACTTCTTTCTGATAGAACTCCTTCTGAAGAAACATGACTGAATTTTCGGTGTTCAAGACAATGACATTGATATAAGTTGCAAATGCTGTTGTTTTTCTCTCCTTTCTCTTGTTTATTGTACTATGAATGCGAGAACTAAATTTGCTGCCTTCACTTTCATTGCAAATGTGCTTTTACGTATGGAAACGTAGGTGACAAGACGGTCATGTGTTCAGATGTATGGATGGTTTCGAAATACTGTATCATTACATACTTTAATGAATATTACTTTTTTCTACACTTAATAACATTTCAACATGTCTTATTTCACTTCAAAGAAGAAAAAAACATTGCATATATTTTCCCAATTGCGAAGGTTCATCCGTCCTTCCAGGGCTCGAACCTGGCATCTTTGGTTTACTGTTTCCGAAGATACTTTAAGTTGCACTTAGAGACTATCAGCTGAAAATTCCCGTAATCAATGCGGTCATTCTTTTTGGAATAGGTTGTACTTATTTGCCTGTAACTTCAGTGTTGAATCACTAACAATTTTCTTACATTTCAGGAAAAAGGAATTGCTTTCTCCTGACGAATTGGTTCTACCGTGGAGACCCTTATATGACTTATGTAAAAGGGTGATGAACACAACTTACACAGGATTAGGAATGTACAGATATTTTTCGTAAGTAATTAATTTTGTTCTTTGGTTACTGTATTTTGTTCTTTGTGCTGTGGTTTATTTTCTTAGCAACTGGAATATTTAGTCTTACTGCTAGTTGATTTTTGACTTAATTCTACAACTGGACATCGGAGTGCCGTTTTGGTCGTGACAAATTCTTTGCGTGATAAGTATTCACCCTTGGAAAACCCTAAGCCATCGATTTTATATTTTAAAGGTTATTTTGTTAAAGTATTGTTAGCCAAGGGTAGGTGAATTATATTCAGTACTGCTGTGCCTGGTGCTCTTTCTTTAATTTTTGAATGAGTTTACTCAGGCGCCAATTTTCACGACAAAATGTCCTTTACTTTCGGGTTGGAGTTACTGGTCCCCCACCAGGTGGCGGACAGGGGAATGCTGACCGGATATGGTGGGTACAGGAAATATTTCGGGGCGGATCGAAACTAGTACTGCTGCCTCGCAGCTAGTAGAGGAATCTACAAAGGCTAGGGGGAAGATAACCCCGAACAAAAATATCATGGTGAAGGGAAGCAGTTTCACCATTACCACCTTGAGGATGAAGATGAATGACATTGGGAAGGCCCAGAGATGGACAGAGGATGACATCTTGAATGTCTTGCCACTGCGTGGTAATAGAGCTGACAACTCTACACTGCCAAAGCATGTCAAAAATAGTAAGAGATGGTTCATGGGTTTTCCTGGGGAGAAAATTCCGGAGGTAAACTAGTCTCTTGTTCGGATTTCCGGGCAGAATTCTCTAAGAACAGGATTAAGAAAGTAGTAGTTCGGAACCCACTTTACCAAAACTGGCAGTTTTCAGCATATGTTTGGATTTGCAGGGCAAATCTGCCTTGCTAAGCGGCTTTAGCTTTTCAGAAACATGTGTTAAGCGCATGTTTATATGTTACCTTTATATTTTTCGAAAGCACGTGTCTGATTAGAGCACCTTAAACTGTATTTCTGAAAGGTGTTAGAAAACTTTGCAACTACAGCAGACAAACGCATTATCATTGGAAACTTTAGTTCATATACAAGGTGAAGTCTTCAGTGCATCGTCTGAACGTATGCTTGGAAGACTTCCTTTGTTTTCCAGTTGAAAACTGCACAGCATCATTAGTAATTGGCTTCCATCGTAGCGGTGAATCAAACCTCAGTCTTCTCATTGCCAGTCGTATATTCTACCAATTAAGCTACCATGCCACACGATCAAATTCATTGTATGTGCTGTATTCCTCTGGCTATAGTTTAATCAGCAAAACTCTGCTGGCGAAGAAAGCAGGAGCAGATGCAGTACTCGAATCAGATAGATGGTAATTCCTGTAATACACAAATACCTTTTGTGTTGGTGCAAGTTGAGGATTCCATACTAGGATGGTATACGATTTTTCTGTACATTTTTCAGCTCGTATTCATACAAAGGTATTTGTGTGAAGTGAATTATCATCTATTTTTGTTTTGTTCTGAAATTTTTAAAGTTTTATTTTGGATTGTTACATACGTGTAGGTCGATTTTGTAACTTTACTGTGGTCATTCCATTTTCGCAGGGTTTTAGTTATTCCCGGAATGCCAGGGAAAATTGTACACGAATGCAGAACAGTTTTCTGCCTTTAATAATAATAATAATAATAATAATAAAAAAATCTTCTCATACTTCTGTGTTTGTTGCGTTTCATATCGTAGACTGATTGTATTCTTGTAAACCGTGTAATCCAAAATCACGGAAATTAAATTATCTTCTAATTTGAACACAAGATAATCATTCAGAGTTTCTGTTGACGTGAAAATTTGGGTCAAGGAATATGAAATGTGCTTTTTATGCTTATCTCAACAGTTTTTTTTTACCTTCCGTTTTGTTAAAGCAAGGATATCATGTAATAAGCCGTGCTTTAAGGAGGTGGTGACTTGTAGCTGGGGCCAAAGGCTTCAAACTTGCAGTCTGTATACTATCTTACAGCAGTAAGGAAATTATATATTATTATTTATTGATTTCTGTATTGCAGTATTAATAGCTTATTCACTACGTGAATAAATACTTAAGAGTAAAAGAGACTGTTGTGGCCATATGAATGAAATTCTGTGGTATTTCTATTTCTAGTTAGCCCTACGTCCACAATTGATTTTTGACATGTTTTCCTCATATTGACTATTGACCACTGAAAAAGGGAGTTGTACTGAAAATGTGTAAGTTGGTGAAGTGAGTACGGAGCTGGTAAACTAACTATCGAGAGTAAAAAGTAGCTTCCGTTGATTTGTAGCGTAAAGTCGACGTGAATTTCAAACACCTCAAAAATAAAAATTTCGTTCGTATCGTACGAAAATCGAAAGCAGTATCGGAGCTATAGTACGTTTTCTGCTCTTATCGTTAGGTTCCTTGTGGAAATTATCTTTTATTTTATGCCTATTCAGCTCAACTTCTCCTATGTCTGTGCTAGATTTCGAGACCAAACAGAATTAACATGGTTACATAATGTTGTGTATGGTACCCAAATCGGCCCGTCACGATTCGCCCCTTAGCTATTAAGATCCACATCCACGCTCCTGCCGGGACTCGAACCCGGAACCTTGGAGCCGTTGGCCTACCGCTGCAGACCGCACGGCCACCCAGCCGGCCATTTATTGCATGAACAGTCTCACGAGATCAGATCTTATGTTGACTTGGTCTCTCCCCTTGCCTAGTTTGATAAAGATAAGAAGGACAAAGAAAACTGAAAGTGAAGAT
>JAGDQP010006553.1:23742-71679 GCA_022664845.1 Lepisma saccharinum | reverse complement strand
CAGCACTTGATAAAGGATGAAACAAACACTTCTAAATGAATGATTTATAAATAATTTAAAATATTTTCTCATTAATTTTGCGTTGATTAATGCTTCAGTTTCAGCATTTTATGAGATGTTGTTTTAGTTGAAATGCTATCGAGAAGATATAAATATATCAATACAAATTAAAATGCAAAATATATTAAATATTTTCTCGTCTCCTAAGCTGTAGACGACACTTGATAAATACTTTAAGAAACGGAAGATTCTGATTGATCTATTTCAAAAGTAATTTATAATATACACTTATTTCTTTTGTCTTGTGCATAAATGTATAATTTTCAGTATTTTATTAGTTTTCATTTTAGTCGAGTCACTGTCGAGAAGTGCTAAATATCGTAATAACGTAATAATTTTAAAGTGTAAGAAAGTTTTTTCTGTTGCTAAGCTGTTAGACAGAACTTCATAAATGATATGTAAAGCGCAAAGTTCTAATTGAATATATTTGAAATAATCATATATAAATTGAATATTTTTATTGTGTAAAAATGCATAATTACTCTATTTCTAGTAGTAGTTGTTTTGCTCTCGAGGATAACTAAATATATCAATACACGTATTGATACACGTATATTAATACAAATTGTAGGAAATGTGTTTTCTTAAGCTGTTTAACAGTACTTGATAAATGATGTAACGAGCAGATTGTTGTAAATAACTATTTAAAAATAAGTTAAAATAATCTCTTTCTACGTTTGCTTTGTGAAAATAATTCATTATTTTCATTATTTTAAAGAGAAGTTGTGTTAACTGAGTTAGTCTCGACAAAACCTAAATATATTAATAAACGTAACTAACACATAGTACAGGATATAATTTATCTTTTCCGAAGATGTTAGAGAGCACTTGATAAATGATGTAACAAGCACAAAATTAAAATTAAGTATTTAAAAATGATTTAAATATTCACTCATTACTTTCCTTGTGTAATAAATGCTTCATTTTCTGTATTTTTAGAAGAAGTTGTTTTAATTGAATTGCTCTCAAGAAGGGCTAAATATATCGATACACGTAATGAATACAAAATGTAGGAAATATTTGCGCCTTTCCTAAGGTGACAACAATGACAACAATCATTTACTGATGTAACAAGCACAATGTTCTGATTGAATATTTTAAAAATAATTTTAAATATTCACTCATTACTTTTGCCTTGGGTAAAAAATGATTCATTTTTAGTATGTTTACAAGAAGTTGTTTTAATTGAATGCTCTCGAGAAGGGATAAATGTATCGATCCACGTAATTAATACAAAATGAAGTAAATGTTTTCTCTTTTTCTAAGCTGTTAGACTACAATTGGTAACTGATATTACAAGCACAATATTCTGATTGAATATTTTAAAAATAATTTTAAAATTCACTCATTGCGTTCGTCTTGCGTAAAAAAATGCAATTTCTCATTATATTTAGAAGAAATTATTTTAGCTGGATAGCTCTCGAGAAGAATTATGTACGTAATTAATGCGAAATATAATACTTGTTTTCTCTTTTCCTAAGCTGTTAGGCTGCACTTGATAAACGATGTAGCAAGCATAATGTTCTGACTGGATATTTTAAAAATAATTTTAAATATTTACTAATTACTCTTTGCGGGAAAAATCTCTCATTTTCGGTATTTTTGTGAAGTTGTTTTTGCTGAATTGTTCTCAAGAAAAAACAAATGTATCAATATATATTCATAACAATATATAGGAATATATTTCTCTTTTCCTAAGCTGATAGACAGCACTTCATAAATGATGTTATAAGCAAAAAATTCTGATTGAATACTTTAAAAATTATTAAGATATCCATTCGTTAATTTGGACTTGTTTAATAATGCATACTTTTCAAGATTTCTAAGAAAAGCTGTTTTAGCTTAATTGCTCTCGAGAAGAGGTAATTAATACTACTACAATCGATAACTGGTGTAACAAGCAGAATGTTCTAAAAGTATATTTTAAAAATAGTTTAAAATGTTCGCTTTACACTTTTGCCTTGTTGGAAAAAAGCATTATTTTCATTATTTTTAGGATAAGTTATTTTAACTGAGTTGCTCTCGAGAAAACCTAAATATATTATTCCTCTTACTAATACAAAGCGTATGATATGTTTTCTCTTTTCCTAAGATCTTAGACAGCTTTTGATAAATGATGTAATAAGCAGATTATTCTAAATGAATATTTTAAAAATTGTTTATAACATATTCACTTTATACTTTTTTAAAATGTGTTCAAAATTAATTAACACTTACAACGAAACATAATGTTTATATCGTTGAGCGAAATGTCGGCCATTTTGACCTTTTTTGCCAATTTTACTCTCAAATTAGACAAAACTTTTAACCCTTTTAAGTGACAAGCCTTTTATGTATCACTAATACATTGTTGTTTTTGTGGTTTATAAAGGGGGTTAAGAAATAAAAGGAGAACATAGATTTTACATATTGTCTATCACATGTACAAAAATAAAAGTAGATTGAATATAATAAAAGTGACAAACATTTATACTTTCTTAACGTTCTTTCTTGGCTCTTTATGCGCATTCGCTTGCACAGTCGAAGCACATTCTTCTATCGCACTGTCCACAAATAGCACTGTCGCACCTGAAGCACTTATGTTGCGTCTTCCTGTCCTTTCCAGGTGGCACTTGCTACAAGTCTTCCTTTTTCCATCCAGCGGTCATTTGGCAGGGGGATGCTAGATTCCAACGATCTTTCCAATGTCCATCTTCAGTTCTCTTGGAAGATTAGGGGTTCTAATTAGCCTCTTATGAAGATAGGACCCAATCAGGTCATAGGCTAAGCTTTTTTATGAAATTGTGTCTTGTCTGTAAACTGGTTCCAAGAAACTCAAATAGACTGCCAGGTGTGTACATATGAAACCGGAATTTGTGCATAGATTGCATTAGCTGTCACTCTGGTTACCGTAAAACTGAGTCCTTGGCGCCACTTGCTTGTTTCGACTGCTGATAACGGTTTCCAACTAACGACCAGACAACCGGAATATTTCTGGTACCCAACCATATCTGGTCGGCATTCCCCTATCCGCCAAATGGGGAGGCGCCAGGTGGGAGACCAGTAACTCAATAAAGTGAACAATAAACTTAGGAAATTTGAAATTGCAAACGTTTGCTTTATGCTACTCGTAATAAGCAAAAGTTCCATTGTTTCACCAATTCAATTTCTTCTTTCCGAAGCGATAATGTTTAGAAGAGGTAACTAGTTATTTTGAAAAATACAGAAGCATCAGTTTGCGGGGTTATTAGTTGATCTAATAATTTATTTTCTTTGTTTTCGAAAAAAGGCAAAGCTTGACTTATGTGACAAAAAATACAAAAATACATTCTGCATGTGTGTTTACTTGGGAATGTGGACATAAATAAATGAACTAATGTTGGTGTTATGTGAACGTGGGACATAATGTTTAATTGTCCATGTATAGTGGACCTTCAGGGTAAAGGCAAGTGTGACGCAAAAGTTCTACTCACAAAAGAAGTGATATCCATTTGGCTAGTTACTTTCTTTGTGTCACTGTGACGAACGTGTCTCTTTTATAATAAAATTAGGAGCTTTAGTATCATTCCGTCAAAGTGACACAAAGAAAGTCAATGTCTTCTTTTGTGAGTACAATTCTTGCGTCACTCTTGCCTTTATCCCGAATGTTTTTTATACTGATATCACTTATTTTGTAAGGCTGCCTATTTAGAGAAGTGCATAGTCATCATACAAAAGGCCGACTTTGGTCCGACTTTCGACCACGCTAACACCTATCTTCAAAATAAGCTTCCATTTACCCCAACTAGTTGGAGCCCGCAATTGACCCTCAAAACCACAGGTACCAACTACTTTTAGCTGAAACAAAAATGCATACAGAATGAAAATTCTCTGATTGGGTTTAAAAAGATATAACTCTTGTACACCTTCACCGATTATGACGTACGATATACCGTATGGGAAGTTATTGAACCCTATATTACGATTCCGCAAACTTTGACCGCCTATATGGTATGTGGTAAGTGCTATCACCAAAATGTGAAATTATTTTTTTTCAAACCGCCCTAGGGGGTCGAAGGGAGATCATACCGGTACATTTTTTATCTTTGCCTTAGTATGGCAAAGAGCTTTCAAAACCAAATTCAATCATCAATATCGGGCGTATAGTTTTCTAGATCCGAAATTACCTGAATATATGTGAGTGCCGCTAACAGACTCGTTGCTTAGCGTCACTCGGTTTCCCCAATTTGGTGTCAACACATTCCACGCTTCTCCAATTTTTTTCTATATATTTCTTCCTCTTCCATTGCTTTTTGGAGTGCTGAGGAAGCAATAAGTCTCAATGTTGCTCCCCATCGTGGTGTGAAACCTTCACTTGAGGGTTGCACCCCCCTACACCCAGTATAGAAATGTATAATACTAAGACATTTGCCTGCAATACTGTATGTAGGGGTAACTGCGTACTTCTCAACTTTCAAGTGAATAATTATATTCTAAGGTAGACGGGCGATACAAAGTTATAATCAACTATACCTGCGGCTACTCTATATTGTAGCCCTGATATTAGCCTTCTCAGAGTAACTGTTATACAGCTTCAAAAATGAATAGAGAAACGAACTTGTTTTCCTGTGAACAGTAAATATAAACAATAAAAAACACCTTCGTCCATTCTAGAGCTATTTCGCAGCGTTAAGGGAACTTTTTGCATACTTTCTCACCACTAGATGGGCACTGAGTGCTATGAAGGATAACTTTTAAAGAACTGTTTATTTGTCTCGCTATGGAAATGCTTGTTTAGCTTTACTGCATATTCATATCGTACGAAAGGATTTTGTTGATCTCAATTCCTAATGTTATACTGTTAGTCCCCAAACACTAAATAAATTCAATAACACGCTTTCATTTCCTCACTCTCTCTATTAAGTTAGAGTGACTGTCATGTTACTCAGTTAAAACACTTCCCTGTAGCTACAAGGAATGTGTATAATTTTTGCATAGGCGCAGGGTGCTATTGTTAGCACAATTTTTTACCTGCGCCGCCAAAATCGAAGCTCATAAATTATTATATTGATATTTCACAATAACTTAAGAAGCACAAGGACAAAAGTTCATTATCCCTGTGAATTGGTGTAATTATTTGCATTCAACGCAACTGACGGAGAACGGTGAATGTATCTAATGTCTACTTACATCCAGCTTTGTAAGAAAGTTTCCACTATTTCAAATTCCTAGAAATACGATCTCTCCATTCATGTGTTATTGGTAAACATATTTGTTTAAACAGTGTAGTTGAAACCACATTGTTAGGAAACAACGAACACCTTTAATTAAACAAAGGAGACCAATCCAACACTCACATAATGCAGGTATGCTCTAGAATAAGTAGTTACAAATATGCTAAGAATATTCAAGGATCTACAGTTTGATGTTTCCTCCGATTAATTTTGTTTTATGCGAATACTAACTAGAAATAAATCATGTATGTTTACAAACAAGCAAAAGGAAACATATATAAATGAAAATATATAGTTACAAAAGATTCTGGAAATATCTGTCATTTTATTCATAACGTAATTTCATACGACTACGTATATGTACAACCACTTTCCTCTCAAAGTGTTAACTGGATATGTCATGCACGGCTGTTGTAATGTTCTGCAAACTTTCAGTATCCTTGGATTCTTGCGGCACTCCCGGAGAAAAATCGAGAAAGTGAAATTCAAATCTGGTGAACGAGATGGCCACACATTTTTAGAAAGCAACCGATCATCGAAGAACTTCCTGAGCATCGTCATTATTCTGTTCGACATATACAAAGTAGGCTACCCCTGCCTTGTTGAACTTAAGAAACACGTCATTCTTTCTTGTTCAAAACACGGGGAGGAAGCTTAACTCTGTAGAAAATCAGATGTCAACAAGAATGGTCGTTATCTTCTAAGCCTTTGGTGAATACTACATGTTTAAAGAAACTTTTCCACTCAGTTAAAAACTCATGGTTTTTCCTGCTGCATGAACATCGGTAAGCCTCTAACAAAACATTGACTTTTAAGACTTCACAGCGAAATACGCTCCTCACAAAATAACCCTCTGTTCTTGCTTATGACAAATTTTTACCTACCTCTTGCTTAAAGTTTTATAGTGACACGTGTCAAAAGTCACATACGCGCTTCACCGAAGGTTAAATATATTTACTGTAAGCAACTAAAATTCACAAATATTCTCAGGTGTCATCGTACATAGTATTATAATGGAGAGTTCGGGGACTTTAGAATAGCACTGTATATCGCTAGAGCATTCTACTAATGTATGAATGTCAGAAAAATAGTGCATTTTTCGCTAGGGAGTGGGGACGTTCTACGAATAGGTGTGTCACTGTTTTTATAATATTCTCAGAATTTTATAGAAACGATTTAGCATTTCCAACATACATAGTATATATCCTCGGAGACAGGAATATCCATCATAATTTGTGTCGGGAAATTTTTGGAAGACATAGATTTATATATGCATATTTCTCATCCAAATATTGTTAAAATACTTGCTAATTTGACAATTTGCAAACTATATACGTTTGGACACAAAATGTAAGCGATGCGACGTCGGAGTGGTGGAGCGGTTAGCGCGCCAGCTTTCTGTGTGCATGGTCACTTGTTCAATTCCCTTCGAGGTCTACTGAACGGAGTTGTTTGGTGCGTATGTTAACAAAAACTTTGTCCCGACCTTAGAAGTTTATCAGTTCCTTCAGAACGTTAATGAAAATTCCCTAGGATAGTGACTATGATGTAAGCGATGTAAAGTAAAAATTCCAGCATTTCATGTTTACTGTATTTGACTATCGGTTTCTAAATATACAGTCTCTCTAATTCATTTTATCGAGTTAATTAGATTCAGTAGTACTACTCTAAGACTTGCTCTATCAGTTAATTTCTCATCTATTTAAGCCATGCGCGCTGATAAAAAGCGAAAACGGCTTACTCGTAACATTTCCAGTTACTGAAGTTTGTATATTATGCTACTTATGGAAAACTATTCAATTCAGACTGTCTAACTAGCATTGTACTCCAAATTGTTATATAATTTGTTTGAGTGTGACTAGGATTTTTATCTTTCTTGATTTAAAGAATTTATTTCGCTATCAGGTATGAAACTTCTTTAAAATTGCTGATTATTCTGTTCTCATGATTTTGATGGCAAACAACGTCAGTTGTTCCTATAACTCATGCTTTCATTTCAATGCGCATGACCCCACAAAAGAATTAATACGAGAAGATCTTATTGGATCAATGATATATTTTTTTAGAATGCCTCTTCAGCCACTTGTATTGTTACATTTATCATTTCTTATACTGGTTCAACCCTACAGGCTATACGGTTTCACTGTTCGTTTTGTCACGACATGATCCTAAGCTAAAGTTCTGAGGATACGTTAACGCAGATATTTGCAATCCACTTTAAATGTTATATACCATAATAACAACTCATCTGCATACAAATAAAGTCAATTTCAATCCAGTCTATCCTCCCCTGTCAAACGTAATCGCGCACGCAGGTAGATCTGTAGACTTATCAATTTTCTACGCTTATTTACCTTACTAGAGAGTAATATTCCTGTATTGTCACTATTAGTGTTCCTGTATTTACACAGTACACATAACAATAAACACAATAAGGTTCATAATCCACAGTTGCCGAGAATAAAAGATTTTTTTAGGTTCCGAGAATAAAAGAGGACAAAAAGGGACTAACATTGAATAGTCTGAGTCGCGGATGGTGTAGATTTCATACGGGATGATCTGTAACACCAATGTCTCAGTAGAAGCGTGCGATGGGATTGGTCTACAGATAAAGACATAGATAAAACAAATACATGATGACAAATCGAAACACTGAGAATGAAGCAAATAACCAAATCAAAATTAAGAATAAGAACATATAGAGAAAGTAAAAAAAAATAATCATAATAATGTTTGGGGGCATATGTAACAAGCACAAACGAGATCATAGAAGAAATAAAAAGTCGCTTAGCATCGGGAAGGACATGTTTCTGCTCAGCGTTGAAATTCAGTATCTCCCGATTAATGCAAAGGAAGTTGAAATTATACAGAACGGTTATTCTGACGGTCATGTTTTACGAGTGCGAAAGTTCGAATATGACCTTAGCAACTGCACATACATTACGTGTGTTTGAAAACAAGGTCTTGAGAAAGATTTACGGGCCGAAACGGGACGCGATTACGGGAAAGGAGGAGACTGCATAATGAATAACTTCACGGACTGTACGCCTTATCCGATGTTGTAAAAATAATGAAATAAAATCGCGACGCGTAAGGTGGGTAGGCCATGTAGCTCCGATGTGGGAGATATTTTTCCATCGTGTTGGTAAGCCGGAGCAAATAAACCATTGGGAAGACCGAGACAACGATGGAAGAATAATATTAGAATGGATATTTGAGAAGTAGGTGTTTGTGATGTAAACATCAAATATTAATACTACAATAGAATTGTAATCATTATATTAGATTGTCATCTCTATTTGAAAGATTGTGATTATAACAATGAAACACATTCAGATGTTTTAAAACAAGATAACATTGACTAGTCCAAAAATTCTAGATTTGGACAGCGAAGTTACCATTCCAAGTACTAAGCCTGAACACTTTAGATTTTCATCTATGACACTTAAAATGACGTATATATAGTAGAACAATCACGATCAGATGTTTTGTCCTGTTGGTAAAATTTATGTTGCGACAACTTTAGTATGGATAGATTAATTTCAGTACATATTTTGTAACTTACAGTAAATTACAGTCTCTTTAAGTTGCAAGAAATCGGTCAGACCATTCCAAGGTTATTAGTAAAATATTTTTTTTAAACAGGACCTAATATCTGATCGTGACTGTACAAACAAATTCTCAGAAGAATAGAAAAACACCTTTACATTTATTGATTCCAAAACATATTTTGGCAAGACATTTTTTTTTTCTCAAGATTGGCTCTATAGATTTTGTCAAATTTGGATGTATGTATAGGTATATATGAGGACTTCGTCTGAAAAGAATATACTGATCCCCCACCATTTCACCCCTCAAAATATAATATGCAATATTTTGAGGCCCTTTTGACCTATGAAGGTCTTCGAGCACAGTTAAAAATAGATTTTTAGATATCTCGTTAACCTTAGGATAACGTATCCATTTTCCAACATTTTACCTGGAATGTGCCATGGTAAACAATGGCCAAAAACCAACTATATCTCACTTAGATCTATAAAGTGGCAATTTTAAACATTACGGTTATTGATGTAACAGATCCTATATTTTGCACATTTGCTATCTGAATGAATTAGAAATCAGTTTCGAAAGGCGCTAAATGATCTGAATTTGGTGGCTTCAGGCGCCCCAACCCCACAGGTTGGGCCAAAGTGAAACTGTTAGTATTGGTGTGTATTTCATATACATTAAACACCTTGCGCATGAATACAAGATTCAAGTTTCCATTAGATCCCGTAAATACCCCATTCGAGGGTGCCTAAAGCTTCAGTGTGAGTTTTCATATAAATATTCAACGTTATCAATACCTACATTGTTCAATAGAGTTGAAATCACCGCAGCTGGACAGATAATAACCATACAACAATATAATGCAATGAAACCTTTGCTGTGTTGTCTTGCATAGTTTCTTGGGGATTTTAATAAGTCAACCAGAAGATGCGATGAAAGCTTTCAGAGATACCTATTTGCTCCTGCATTTCACAAGAAGTTGAGTGGTCAAAAAAATACAACACTTGAAAAAACAAACATTCCATACAAAAAAGATACAAAAATATAATTCAAACTAAAAGTAATTTACGTGTAAGAAGTACAAGTATTTCAATTTGTTTTAAAAAAAAGAACACAAGGCAAATATCCAAGGTTAGTTGTATTATGTACTTCAATCATCGTCACTGTTTTCACTTATGACCACATGAATGTTGTTGTGATCGAATATTTTGCTCAGTATTTGTGCTTGTTTTGGGATCCATGGTGAACCGATGGTTGCTTCTCATTGTCTTCAATTGAATGAGAATAACATCTTAAGAATAGGATATACAGTTTAAAGTAGGCTCCGAAACAGTTGATGGAGCTAGAAAAATAGTGACGTGTATGAACGATCTTACTGCTTGTCCGTAATATCCTTTGTTCGTGAGTATATATTTCATATTTTTCATTAAAAGGTCTACAAATTCATGAAACTACAAAAGCTACATGAAACATGTCTACAAAAGCTACATGAAACAATACATGACGATATATCTTCTTTACATGTTACACTTTTCATTGTCTTTCATTCCCCAAATGGTGTCTTCAATGGTTCTCTTATTACTTGATTTCTCTTTCAAATATTACCATAATACAGGAATTTTTAGTACATTCGGAGCGACTATATATTTTTCATTATTGTGGTCTCTCAATAAGATCGATAACCAACAATCTAAATGTGAATTACAATAATGTGAGGGAACAATCTGAAACAGATTTGAAAGATAGTAACTTCATTTGTTGCAATGGAAACTGAACTTCAAGAAACGTACGTTTCTTAGTGATGTACTTTCAAATGATTGTTTACAAATATAAACATCCGTATCTGGTTTTATCTTTTAAACTGTATTTAGGAATATTTTGATATGTGAGTAACATTAAGAAAAAAGAAGGTACATTTGCATGCTTTGATTTCTTAAGTGTATTTGGTTTGCTTAATATCGAAAGTTTCATTTTGCTTATATTTGATTGATAGGCGTAATACTAAAACATTTATTTTAAATGTGTGAAATCTAATTTTGGGAAGAATCGTTCATTCCGTGCTAATTATTGTGTGCTTTATTCGGGAAATGGTATTTTTATAATAACATATTTGGAACATGCCTTAAAGAGAACGGCACGACTTGCCTAGTAGAGTAGGGGTGGGAGACTGAACGGATGGTGACTCTGAACATAAATAAATCTTTGTGTTTGTCCTCGTCCGTGACAGAGGAATAGAAATCATTTGGATTGCAATTAAACTGAAACATTCCTGAAAGGTTCCTAATGTTTGAGTTGTTTCCTATATTGTTTCAGTTCAATTGCACACCAAATACTTTCTATTTTTCTGTCAGCCACGAGGACAAACTCAAAGACTTATTTGCGTTCAGAGTCTCCCAACCCTACTCTATATTTGACTCTGTCTATTTGCTATTGCTAGTCGTAAGGTGTACCTTGTGTAATATTCTCAGTCCACTCTGGAAGCACAGCATTTACTATGCATTTTTCTTTAAGCAAACGGTGTTTTATTGCACCCTTCATCAATAAATTGTGAATTAAATATTATGTAGCAAGTTCAGATTTCTTTTTGTTAGTATATATAAGGTTATTTGTCAACATCCTATGTTTGCGGTATCACTATCAAAATAAATTCCTGTAAACATTTCATGTATTTCTTTATTTTTCAGAACCCATCTCTTCAAAGTTAATCTTTAATGTTGCTAGATTCTTGGTTTTGAGTAAATTATTTTATTCGTTGATTTGCCTTACTTTACTGAACCGCACACAATATGTTGAAGGTTAAAATAATACAATGTCGAGCATTTTAGAATTATTTTTTTCCCTTAGTTCCTCGGCATATTTATTTACTCTTGTTCATTTTACCATATTTCAATTTTCTTTACGTGTCCAATTGCTTCAGTTTCTTACATTTCAGAACAAGCTCATCACTGGCATTTTCTAGTACACATTGTTGTAAACAAAGCTCGCAAAATGTTCAACACAAGAAATTGCATTTATCATATGATTGTTAAAGAAATGGGAGTTCATTATTCTGGTTGCTTGGTTAGTACAGAACATAATATGATTTTGTTTTGGACTACCATTTTATACTTACATTTAAAACATTCTTAGGATACTTTTTCATTTTATATTTTATACAAAAATAAGTTGCAGTTGTTAAAATTGTAGTATCTGTGTAATTTAAGTTTAAAAAAACGTGAACCACGCACTATACTGTGGAAAGTTCTACAACGAGAAAATCTAGGTGGTCTGGTTCTATCTTAGCAGTTAAACATTATATTTTGTAACGAACAGAACTTTATTTTGACTTCGCAGAACAGAAATACTAATGGAATATGCATGCAAAACAGAGAATATTTAAATCATTCTAACATAGCTTCTTTACCTGGGAGAGAAAGCTAATTTAGAACATTCGTCCGTCCACAATCACTACTGCTAATGTCTATAGTTTTTGTTTTTACTTGAAATTTCAAAATATGACAAAAAGGTAATATTGAGCATTACTACTTTATAGCAATATCAAGTTGAATATCTTAGTTTGAACCATTAATATTCAATGGAAACGTATGATGTTATGTAACAAATGTGGTGATTGCATTTTTTAGTTCTAAGAATTACGCTTATTGTAAATCGTATTTTTCTAAGTCTTTAATTTCGAAGATCAATATTTCAAATATTTAATATTTGACTTATACAATGAAAAATGTAATACCACGTTATTTCCATTTATTACTATTATACCTGCTAACTCATTTATTTCGGTTGTCTTAGACGAACAAAGATTAAGTTCCTCCGCGTGGTTTAGGTGTAATGAAAGCATGAAACTTTATCTTCAGCTCAACTTGTTAAACTATTCTATACTATTTGTTTAATTTACGTTATTGTTCGAAACTAAAAATCCAATTTGTTCCTTGCTAATCTCCAACAACCTCTCCATCCTCGTATCATAGTTCGTATCGAAGAACACGTTTTAACACTTTGGAACAGGAATACTTCTTCCAGCTATTGCCTTCGTGTATGGCTTCCTGTATTGAGGCGATATTTCCTTTTTAAACTACCATGCTTATTTTTTAATTAGGAAGACGCTTGCTCTATCACTGGATAACTGTGTGATACTCTTTCGTATTTCCTTTATGAGAAACCTTCTTTTTCCCATGAATCACGATTTTTTTTATTTATATTACCTAATATTAATTACTTGTGATTTCATTATTTTGATTTATTCATAACAGCCCTAGATGAATATTTCAATTATTTTTGTTTGTTTATAGACTGTTTACCTATAACAGGTATATTAGTAACAGTGGAAAATATTGTTAGACGATTTAAGTATGCACTTGAATCTGTAACAACTAAAATGGAAATGTCTTTCCACACAAAGTGCTTAAAATCTAGGATTTAATGATGCAATCAAACTTTCGTTTATGCACGTGTGCACAATGAACTTATCTTGAAAGCATATAAGACAATAAGATATACAATGATGCATGTATACCTCTGTGACTACTTCAATTCCTTTTGAGCATATACATAAAAACATTAGACTCTAATGATCGATATGATATTTTAAGAAACGGATATTCAATTTATCTTAATTTACGTAACGCTTCTTGGAAATCAACGGAGAAAAAGTCTCTAAGTCTCTAGTTCTAAGAATATCCGCAATAGCTGTTTGGTCTCTGTTTCAAGTATTTCGCCTCGACGTCATTAGGTAGCTTCAAGTTGCAAAGCAATGAGAAAGTGAAAACAAATGTGCAAAATTTGCTCCAACATCATGGTAAATAAGTCCTCACTGCCGGCATAAAAAAAAGTTGTATTCCAATAGCAGGGTGTGATGTCAAAAATATATTTAAATGGTATGATCCAAGTGATAAAATATGTTGACACTACCGCAATTTGTATCTTTACTTATTGAATTACAATCGTAAAATGGGATATCATTCTCTAAGTATTGTGTAAACAAAATTCGTTGTGAAAATATGAGTTTCTTTAATACATCCCACGAAATAAGCTTCTCTAGCCCTGATTTATACATTGCCCATTACTAAACTAAAGATAAAATCCTTCAAACAAGTAACACAAAATCAGCAAATAGGTTACACAATGGTTTGTTCGCATATAGCTATAGAGTTTTGCGTTGCACCCAAAATCAGGCAAGCTACGGTCACACTGTCCTATATTTAGCACAAATTTGAGAGACCTACACACCAAGGTTGCAGTATAAAAGACTATACAAAATGCTTCTTTGTTTTGTCTTGTCTCTGACTTATACGAAAAAATAATATGCTGGGGTTTTCTTTGATTTTACAGCTCACTACGCGTTTTCCGCAAACCAAATTTTCGATATCACAGTTTACTAAAAGCACTTTCAAATATTCGTCACAATATTTACTATTCTATACACTTGTTTTCCAAAGAGTGTCAAACTAAACCATTCAATTATAAGAATTAAGAAGAGTGACTGACAACAATAAAATAAAAGTTCATAAGAATTACAAAAGTTTCAATTCGCTGTACTATATATATTACAAGGAAACTGTTGCTGTGGATGCCTAACAAAAATAACACAGATGGTAAAAAAGCATGAATGGAAAGTAACGAGTTCGAATTGTATTTCACCGTATAATATTGAATTATTTTCTTCAACACGAAGAGTTGTAATTGCAGCATTTTGTTTGTAAGCATATGTTCAAACTATAACTTAATATTGAATTCACGTAAAAGACATATAAAACTGTCTATTCTTCTTGGAAACTTTTAATTATCTTGTTCAAATTCTTTGTTTCTTTTCTGAGAATATTTGAGAGCACTCATTGACCATCTATCCAACAAAAATGTAATAATATGTGGTCTACAGCAGTGCAATTGCATTTAATCCCAATAGGTATGAGATTAAAGAAAACAGTAGTGAAAATGGTTGACCCTGTGTTTTATAGCATGAACAAGAAGGCAAATAAGCTAAATTTTACTTTATCCATCCCAAAAATGTAAAATTTACAGGAGAAATGTAATCTTTCCAACGTATCTTAAAGTGTTGAAGAACGAAATATAACATAGTTTCGTATTACGCAAACCTGATATTATTATATGGCTTTTAGACATTTCAGACTTCGGCTGTAGAGGGTGAGGAAAAGAATGTTACAAGGTAGATGGTAGATACAATCCCGGTATTTTCTTGTTTAAGTGAGGAAAAATAGAAAATCTCAGTAAGTTTGCGAGTCCACTGTAGTCGTTTCCAGGACCTTCCGAATCCTGAGCCAACTCAGCTCCAGTCGCTCAATGTGAAATAAGACTGGAACAGAGGACGGGCCGTGGTATTATATTGATGCGTCTTCGTTCAGACCGTAACTATGGTGTAAGTGTTAAATGTAAAGTACAAAGCGTTTGATTTAAATATAAACGAATCTGATTTTTTCTACGCCACTATAGTAGCTTTCGGTGGTTCGACTTACTGTTCATTTCTGTGAAACAATAATGCCATTCAGAACGTAAAGTGACAGCAAAGAATTAGTATTCTTTCAACTGCTGCTAAATTTGTCTGTGGCGAACAACTCTAGTAAGTATTTTACGATATTATAATGACAAATGTGTGTGTGTTGGATGATTCGCTGTAGCTTCTTAAAACTGCTATCAGTATTGCTCTTCAGAAGGAAATAAGTGACGGTGTTGATTGTATATCTGGTTCACTACTAACGAAAGCTGGTGTAGATAGAGTAAAAGGAAGCCAGTAAATATAGCTAATATCAAAATATGCAGTGATGAGCAATATGCTTTCTAATAGAAATTGTCAATATAAAATTCAAACCAATGCTTCTCATATATATTTCTCCAACATAAATTAATTAATGAGTAAGACATCAGAAAAGGAAGACACACATCTCGAACCTTGTGTAGTGAAGCCATATGAAAAGACGTATTTGAACATTTGACAACAGTGCTCCCCAGCTAATGTTGCTTGTGTAGTCAGCTCATAATAGCTCAGCCCTTCTCTGTCTTGGATTGAAATTACTAACTGATTTGTACATAACATTGAACGAATTTATTATAGAGGTTTTAACCGGGAGATCAAGCTGACCATTTTATTCAGATGAATTAGGACAAATAGTTTTCAAAAGCAACCTAAGGAACATTAAGTTCCGAGACTCCTACTGCTATTGCGTGAAAATCTGCCAGTTTGTTTGTTACGATAATCATGGAAAAATTGGGCCATAATCAGCAAAACAAACGCGGATAGTGTGGTGGGTGGGGTTGGATTATAGAACAATGTTCTACAAAATATAATAGGATTCCAATTAAATCATAATTATATATGATTTCTGAATAAAAATGAAAAAAAAATAGAACTAAATTAGATAAAGATGTCAAATGTCAACTACTACCATAGTTTCATTAAGCTAAAAGTCAATAAAACGTTAATTATTATCGCTTTCAAAGCCAGCAACAAAGAGCGCTTTGGAAAGCGTGACACGCTCTACTACGAGTAGGCAATATGTAATGAGACATGTTGTATTTATCATGGAGATGTGATCATACCCACAAAACGAATTACTTATTGGTAAAGTTCTTGCAAGTTATGCCACCCTATCAGCAGATCCAACTTATCTCATTATGGCGGACTGGCAGCCAGTGTGTATACAATTAACAATTGATTTATCTTACAAGGAAACCCACAATGAGATCAAATCGAAACCTACATTTGGATTTCGGTAGAAGAATCAAAGTTTTATAGAAAGGTAGTACACAAAATATAATGCCCTTCTCTACTGCAAAATCGCGAGATCGTGGTTGTAAGGTTGGTGGAAAATGTTCGAACGTGAATAATTTTATCCGTCAATCAACGGAAGTCACGACTGGTACTTTCGTCCCAGAATGAAAGAGTTGAGAGATGTACCGTAACCCCACACTGCATCACATCGCTACATTCCTCGATGAATGTCGAACTGGCTAGACGAGAGGTTAATGTGAGCGGCCACGAATTTCAGCCCCGTTAAATTCCATTGCATGGAGTAGTTTACATTCTTTTTCTTCCGTACAAGAAACCTTGTTAAAACCTAGGCTGGAATTTGTCTGTAAGGATATTTGATTTATAGATGAATTATATTACAAAAAAAAACAGACACCTTTAAACTGCACGATTCTGAAATCAAAGTTGCAATATTACATGCAAAGCAGCTATTTAATATTAGTTGCCATCCATTTAACAAGTAGTCATTGATTGAGATTTAAGTGATGTTCTTAATATACATGGGTTCGATGAGATTTAAAACGTTGGGCCAAGTGGGCTCCAAATCATTCAGTTCGATAGATTTTCACGGGACGTGAATTCATGAAAAAAGCACAGACTAATCGAAGGTCTGCCTTCAGTGGACTGTAGCGTAAGAATGCTAAGTTGTGCGACGATACACTGCAACTCGCCACTATTTCATTTCGGGACGAAAGAGATTGACTGATGGAAACATGACTTTTCTGGAGTAATTTTAAAATAGATTTTTATAACATATCATTGGTGGTGTCCTTATCACTTAAGTTCGTTATATGTTTGAAAAAGAGTTGCATTTACGTTCTAACAACTATCTACCAAAGAATGTACTGTTTTCTTTGTAATAATAAGATTGAAAATAAAGATTATTCTTTGCAGAAGAGATAATGTACAAAGTAGCACTATCAGCTGGACTTCATTTAAAGTACCGCTCATCGAGAGTAGCCTTTGTGCGTTAAAATTCTTATCATGTTAAAATTACTGGAATCATATTCATTGAAAACAAGTTTGAACCCTCCTCCCAATTTTAAATACCAATGTACCCCCTTCTTCAGGGTGATAAGTGAAATACGTATAAATTATTAATATATTTTCTTTGCTGTTTCTTGCCGACAAAGTAGCGAAATACTGTACCTACTTACCTGCTTAACGCACCTTTTGACATTTTGGTGACCAAAGAGTTCATCAACATACCAAATGAAAACCGATCGACAAACTATCGTTTTTTTTCAACGTAACAAAACAAGAACGATCTTTTGCTTTATACAAAAATCCTTCCGCCAATTCTGTGTCCTAGCTATCATCAAGGAGAATATTAGCAATCGACGAGTACGCGCGAACACAAGTGTATGTGCTATGTTAAAGGATAGCACATAGACTTTTGTTCGTGCATACGCCTCAATTTCTTTGCTTAATTGCTGGTAGAAAAAATGCTAATTAGGTAAGAATGCAGTTTCTAACACGTCATAGAGTTTTTAGTTTCAAACTAACAAATAATACGCAAAACAATAGCAGCGTCAACGGCATAGAAAATGAATAATGTTAGGATTTTGTTAGTTTTCTAAAGGCACAGATTTTCATACATGCTGATGGAAGTTCACTATTGTTAACGTACAGCGTTTTAGAAATTATAATGTATTCAGGACGTAGGATGAACCTGTTGAACTCTCAATATTGTCTGTGTTACTTTTAGCACTCTGATTGAATAACAGAGTTATGCAGTGTTGCATAAAATATAGCCAGTTACATTCTGAAAACTTGAAACAGTTCAATTGCATGATTCGTTGAAAAACGAAACTGAAAAACACCCATTCGGACTATTAATCTCTTTTAATGACCCCACAAGAATGTCATCATTAGCCTCGTCGCTTAAAATGTCCTAATTGAAAGAGTAAAACTTTCCATTGATAACACCAAAATCTTGTGGATCCTATTGAAAAGTGTTTTTATTTGGATTGGTATAAAAAAAGCCAATTCTTCCATTTTGGGCCCTAAATTTTTACAACAATATAAATGGGCTAATTGTCATTAAGCCCCCATCTCAAAGGCTAATAATACTTTTTTTATAAAGTGACGTGTGCATCCGAAATATCATCTAATATAAAGAGCTATATCAATATTCCATCAAAATATCAACCGGATTTCACTTTTTGCTGTTGTCTTATATTACTCATCCTGAAATAACTCGTGTTTAATTTGTTGAACACTACGGATACATGTAAATGTTAGGGCACTTAATGTTGGTTCATCAGTTAAGGTGCACCACACGCGAGTAGCTTTGCCAGATCCATTAAAGTAGGATCCTACAAACGCAAATTTGGTTAAAAAAACATCTCAATCTTTTGTGTATCGTTTGTGCACGATTGTGCACACACTCCCGCTATGTGTGTACAATTAGCTCGGGAGCTTCAGCATATCAATTGCACTATACTAAGTAAAGGATCTGAGTGCACAAATGCTGGAAGTGTATTCACAATCGTGCATAAATGATTGAGATGGTGTTTAACGAAATTTGCGTTTGTAGGGATTCTGTCATTTACTTAGCACGGTGTAATTAATGTACTGTAGCCCCAGAGCTAATTGTGCACAAATGGTGGGAGTGTGTGCACAATTGTGCACAAACGATACACAAATGATCGATATTGTTTTAAGCAAATTGGCGTTTGTAGGGAAGCTAAGTTAATGAACCTTAGCTTTGCCAATACATAGCATGTAATTATCAGTAACATAGATAGCGCAGTAGTCAGCAAGAATACTAGTCCCTCAGTGAAAGAAGACGGGCGTCATCCTGCTCTTGCTTCGGAACTTCACGCGTTTATTGGGTTTAACAGTGAAAATGAATAATACATTAAATATGTCAGTAAAAAGAGCTATTTTATTCTGTAATGAAGGCAGATAACAATCTCGTAGATTATCTTTATTTCTGTCTCTGCTTAAAATATGGCTATTTTTCTAATTGTAACAATGCCAACAGATTTGCTGTTATTTTTTGTTTGTTTGTTTTCAGCGACATATATGAAATTCACCTAACACTAGTTAATGAGTTTGTATTTCTACTTAGGATGAGTTAAAAAGTTCTCTTTCTAATTTATTGCTCTCTATTTTTTGTTCCAATTAGCCGACACGGGGCCCAGGCAGTATAATCCAACATTCTTTCGTAGACTTGAATGCCTGTGGCAAATGTTCATAAAAAAAGAGAGCAGTTTTTAAAGCTAGATGTACGTTGCCTGTCTTTTCATAGTTTTGTAATAACTTCACATGACGCTGTAACCCCTTTAATAACTCTGCTATCCATCGCACTTTGTATCTTTTTAATTATTCTATATTGTTATAATTTTGATTCTCTAACATTTCATATCATCTACAATGACGAATAAATACCAAATACTCTAAAGAGATGTTTCCACCGGTTGGTAGTTCACAGCATTTTATTCCTGACAGGTGAGTACTATTTTTGTCTGAAAACATTAAAATGTAAACATCTCGAAAACTATCAACTTTTTATTCGTAGATATTGTTGTTCTATTTATTGCAAAGGAATTCGTCGAATTACCAGTCACCCTGTATAATCATGAAAGCAATGGATGAAATCCGACTAAATACAAAGTCTTCTAAGTAAATGAGTGACCGAATTTTATTAAATTTCTGACATACATTATATTAAACAAAGTTATTTTCAATAACATGAGTTACTAATTTAATACAGATGCTATTTTAAGTAACTTACATTACAACAATGCAAAATTGAAGTTTTAAATTAATTTTTGCATACACGAAACTTCGTCCCGTAAATGGTTAAACACACTATTTAATACGGAAGATTTTTCGCTACACGAGTAACTTTATCAGGATGAAACGTATTTTTTTATATTGTTTTAATATATATTTATTTTCCTTAATATTCAAATTAACTTGAATATCGAAAGTTCTATTTGTTTTCATTTGTTTGATTGACCCAGTCCCAAAGCAAACTTCAATGTTTAAAATCTAGTTTTGTAAATAATTATGCTGATACTTAGCTTGTTGGATGTTACTTTCGACATTAACCAATTGTATTATATTTGGAAGTTGTATTATAGATAATGGTAGGTCATGCCTGTTATATTTCTGGTATACAATAAGTAATAAAATAACATCTGAATTATATTAATAGTTTCGTTTTCTTTGTGTGAATCTTAAGCAAATTCTTTTTTTATTTATTCCACAGATTTCTTTGTTTTCTTCCTTTTACATGTGTAATGGCTTTTCTTTCTTACCGTTGAGAACGATCTCCGCAGTTTCTCACATCATCGTAAATAAAGGCTGCAAACTGTGTGCACAACACGATCTGTTTTAAACAGTATTTATCATAATATGGTTCATGAAATGGGAGGTTACTTTTAGAGCTGCTTGTTCCTTTCACAATGCAATATTTATTGTCTTGAGACTGCAATTCCAGATCTGCACTTAACATATTTTGAAGATAATTTAGTACTTTCTCTACTACCTAAAACTATCCTTGTCCCTGTCATGGTCTCTATATAAAGGAGATTAAGGGAGTGGCAAGCTGTATTGTACAGCGTTTGTCCTGAAAGTAATTGGACAGGCTCTGGTGTTTCGCGCATGCGCCTTGGGTGGGGGTCTTAGCTAAGCCCTGCAGCCCATTACACAAGTACTTTGCTGCAACCGGTCGTATTTGTCTACAAGCAGTTGGAGCGTGAGGATCGTGGGATTAATGAATCCCTGTACAAGTGGGGTGCCGTTAAATAAAATGGAACGTTCCATCGAACAGCAATACGCAATTAAATTTTGAGTCAAACGTGAAAAATCCGTTTGATTTCAAATTTGAAGGACGGTGACGTTTGAAATATTAAACACTGCATTCGGCGATTAATATTTGGAAATATGGATGGTTTTAACTGTTTTTTTTCAAGGAGGGGAGGGAAGAGTGATGCTCATTCTGTTCCACGATTCGAAGGGAGTCCTGCACAAAGTCCTGTAAATGCACTTTTATTTCGAAATACTTGAACGATTTTGTCAAAGAGTTAATTGTGTCCGTCCGGAAATAATCGACAGCTGTGTCCTCCACTATGACAACGCGTCGAGCCAAATAGCTTTTTCATCCAAGAAAAATATTCCAACCTTGACACAGCCTGCTTACAGCCCAGACTTGTCTTAATACGACTTTATTCTGTTCCCCCATCTCAAAAGGGTTATTAAAGGTAACCATTTTAAGACCGTTCAAACCAGTCAAGACGCCACTACGAGACACCTTCGAAGTATCTCTGAAAATGAATTCGTGATGGCGTACGAGCAATCAAATAAACGTTGGGAGTGCTGTGTAGCTTTAAAGGAGACCTACTTGGACGATTTTTAAATGTAATGTATTATATATTTTTAAAAATTCTTTTGCCAGTATCAATCCAATTACTTTCAGTATGTTCTACTGGGAGAGACACTATGTTATCATTTTACCTTATATTAACCGACAAATGTCATTTGTAGTGACAACATTTTCTATTTGTAATACAAAATAACCAACGTTTACTTTTGAAATGCAAAATCTTATTACGGAAAACTTATAACTGTCATTTCAAATAACATATCGCAAAATGTTGTCTTTACCAAAATATTAAATATAAATTAGGACATTTGTTCACAAAGGAACTTGGTAGCAAGCAACCAGTGTTGCAATCATTCAACGTTAGTGTCTCCTGAATTTTCAAAAATTAACAAACAGAAGTTCCATGAATTAGGAACCACGTGGCTTTCTATCTTTTCGTCACGAATTAATATTTATGTCAACTTATAAGATATTATATCAGAAGTGTGATGACTGCACTTCAGAGTTCAAAAAAGGGATTTCTACGAATTTATATAGTTAAATAAAATCATTAAATTAAAAAAAAAAGAAAAAAACTATGACTACCAATCTGTTACTGCAATTCCGTACATTGTATGTGAAACCTGAACATCATATGTGATCAGTTATCTTTACAGGTTTCGCATTACACATAACTCACCCATTGACCTTTTTCTAGTAGCTTCACACTAACTAATTATATTACCAAAATTTTACTTAGATCTTTTTCATCTTGCAATGTTCTGGGATGATAGATATCTACAAATAGATTAAATACGCACTCACTACGCGCTGTTATGGGGAATCTGAAACTTGTTGTTCGATAAATAAACATTACATTTACTAAAAGAGGTACGTGAAGTTGACCCAACCACATCAAGCTTTTAAGACCAAAACCACACCAAGATTTTGTGCATATTTTGTGCACACTATCCTATATTTTGTGCACGCTCGGTTTAACCCAGAAATCGAAAACAATGTGTTTGGGCCAACTTCACGCTAGCCCAACCACATCAAGCTATCGGAATAAAAACCACTCTAAGATTTTTTGCATATTTTGTGCTAATTTGTGCACACTCTCCCATATTTTGTGCACGCTCGGTTTAGCCCAGAAATCGAAAACAATGTGGTTGGGCCAACTTCACGCTGGGCCAACAACATCAAGCTATCGGAATAAAAACCACTCCAAGATTTTGTGCATATTTTGTGCTAATTTGTGCACACTATCCCATATTTTGTGCACGCTCGGTTTAGCCCAGAAATCGAGAAAATAGCGTTGTGTTTAGTCCACAAATAAAAAAATGTGGTTGGTTCATCATCTTCCTCGTCCAAACACATCAAGCTCTAGCAACCTTCCTTATTGTGGTTGGATCAGAGCGAAGTTTGTCCAACCACATTGTTTTCCATTTCTGGGCTAAACGGAGCGTGCACAAAGTATGGGATAGTGTGCACAAATTAGCACAAAATATGCACAAAATCCTGGAGTGTTTTTTTTACCGATAGTTTTATTTGGTTGGGCCTGGGTTATTTTGACCCAACTTCCTTTTTCATATTTCTGGGCTAAATCCAATTCTGTTTTTCGATTTCTTAGCCAAACCGAGCGTGCACAAAATATGGGATAGTATGCACACTTTTGTACAAAATATGCTCTAAATCCTGGAGGTTTTTTTATTCCGATAACTTGATATGATTGGACCAGCGCGAAGTTGGTCACACAGTTTCTTTTTGTTTTCTGGGCTAAACAGGGCGTGCACAAAATATGGGATAGTGTGCACAACTTAGCACAAAATATGCACACAATACTGGAGTGGTTTTTATTCCGATAGCTTGATGTGGTTGGGCCAGCGTGAAGTTGGCAAAACCACATTTTTATCGATATCTGGGCTAAACCGAGCGTGCACAAAATATGGGATAGTGTGCACAAATTAGCCAAAAATTTTACAAAATCTTCGAGTGGTTTTTATTCCGATAGCTTGATGTGGTTGGGCCAGCGTGAAGTTGGCCCAAACATATTGTTTTCGATTTCTGGGCTAAACCGAGCGTGCACAAAATATGGGATAGTGTGCACAAATTAGCACAAAATATGAACAAAATCCTCGAGTGGCTTTTATTCCGATAGCTTGATGTGGTTGGGCCAGCGTGAAGTTGGCAAAACCACATTGTTTTTGTTTTCTTTGCTAAACCGAGCGTGCACAAAATATGGAATAGTGTGCACAAATTAGCACAAAATATGCTCAAAATCCTGGAGTGGTTTTTATTTAGATAGCTTGATGTGGTTGGGCCAGCGTGAAGTTGGCCCAAACAATTTTTTTTTAGTTTTCTGGGCTAAACCGAGCGTGCACAAAATATGGAATAGTGTGCACAAATTAGCACAAAATCCTGGTATGGTTTTTGTCTTAAAAGGTTTATGTGGTTGAGCCAACTTCACGTACCTTACAAAAAGTACTCATTAGCAATATGGCACTAATTGTATGGGGTTTCAATACATTGTTCATAGATGCCACATTAAGTAAGACATTAGAATACGCTTTTATTTTATACTTTTGTTGTGCAGATTAAGCTATAAAGCAAAAAATGTTTTAGAATTAAAACTTTTGATAAAATGTTATTAATGTTTTTCTTTACAAAATAAACGGGTAAGAAGTTGAGAACGGAATAATTTGTTATTCTTGGAATTATTTCTACATTATAGTATTGATAATCAGAAAAGTTGAAGTCGTTTTTTGGGTTTCTTGTGTTGAGGAAAACGCATATGTAGCCAATAAGCTACAAATTAATATTTATGATGTGCGAACAAGTAATTTGGACATTCAAAGTTCATCTTATGTTTGTCTTTGTTGAAAGAATTATGTTTGTCTTTGTTGAAAGAACTGATTTTTTAGTGTTATTCGATAAAGTGCTGTTTAGCTTATCTAGTTATAGTACTGTATGTAATATTTAAATTTAGCATTGTGTTGCAAACAATTTATACATACGCTTCTATAAACACGTAATCAAAACCAACCATTTACAAGTGTTACGAAAGGTCGTGTTTCATTATTATTTCGTTACATACACACCCGAGTTGATAAACAGATAAAACAATTTTTGTTGTTTCAACCGCCTGTTATTATTGTTTTCAAATTTGAAGCATGGTTCAACTGAAATTTTTCTCTTGAATTAATGTATTTTTTTTAATTTTACAGTATCTTCTATATGATTATCATGCTTTACAATTCGACCTTGATCTCAAATGATAACTTTAGTATGCGCATTATACACTACTGAAACTCGTTTAACCTAATTTAATGGGACCATGTATGATTCGGTTAAAGAAAATTTGCTTGAACAAAAAGGGGTCGTTTACATAGTATAGTTTAGCACTGTACTACATGCAAAAATAATAACTTTATATGAAAGCAAAATACAATATTTTTTTAAACATAGGGTTACTACTATAATATAATTAAGGTAATGGTTAGGAAGTACATTTGAACGGGGATTATCTTCGAACATTGGAGATAACAATTAATAAATAAAACGAAATGGCTTTTTCCCAACACTTGTAAATTGGGATCATTATGCCACACACTATGCTATTTGTTTTTCGCCAATTTTGTGCATTACTTGGCAATATACAGTGTTCGATAAATTTGTGTGTGCTAAACACCTGTGTGAAGTTGTCGCCCCCCCCCCCCCCCAAGTGTTTGTGGTGATCGAGATTTTGGTTGTGCTGGTTAAAACTCAAATTGTGTGAGTTGTTCTATGCACTTTGAACATTTATGCTGGTTTAGATAATTAGATATTATCCCACAAAGTTTGAAAATCTTGCGGGGACTTCACGCGAGCCCTACAAGTGTTTGTGCTCGTCGAGATTTTGGTTTACTAGTTAACACTCAATTTATGTTTGTTGAACATATTTATTAAACTAACTGAATAACAGAAATAAACCAATGTATTTGTAACACATTTATGAAACCAAGTTAATAAAAATTCAAACTTTATTTTTGTTATTCAGGTCAGTTAGAATACATTTTATGAGCGAAGTTAATAGCAAAAATCAAACTGTATTTTTATTACCATGGTAACATATATATCTAAAGTTAAGTGAATAACAAAAATCAAACAGTCGTTTTTGTTTCCATGCTAGACTAGATTTATTAAGCCAAATGTACACGTGTATAATAAAATTAAAATTTCTTCTTGTTTCAACGGTATAATATATTTATTAACTTTAGTGAATAGAAAAGTCAAACAGTAATTTTGTTATGAAGATATATCATAATTATAAGTCCAAGAGAGTAAGATAGATCAGATGGACTTGATGCTACCATATATGTGATATTTATTAAGCTAAGTAATAACTAAAATCAAACAGTGTGTATTGAACCGAAAGTATCACAAGAGTATTCTACATTAGATAATGTTCTGAATTATGTATGCTCTTCTCAGAGGACTTAAAGTGGAAGATCTAGAGAAAGTTTGTGTAACAAATGGTTTGGGTTAATCATAGCCATACTTTAATTGGAATAATTATTATCTTAATCAATAAGCTATATTATTATAACAGAAATACTGTTTGATTCTTGTCATTCACTTGGCTCCATAAATCTTTTCCATCATATCAACAAAAATAATGTTTGATTTTTATACATTTATTTGAATAAACGTGTTACAAAGATGCGTTGATATTCGGTATTCACTTAGCTTAACAAATATGTTCTATCACGGTAACAAAAGTAGTTACTCTATTCACTAAAATTGATACACCTTCAGGGGGTATATACCGCCAAAGAAAACAAAGTGCAAATACTCGTATATGGGCTATTTCTGGACCAGAACGAGACTTTTGATTCGGTAGACCATTAAATTCTTCTTTACAAATTATACTTGTATGGTATATAAGCTAATTTCTTTTTTTAAATCGTATCGTTAAAATAGGAAACAATTTGTTAAAATTATGAATTACTTAAAACACTAAACACAATCATGTTTATGTTCCGAAGAATCTGCAAAATCGGTACTCCGCAGACATTATGAAGCGTATATTATGGGTGAGTGAATTCACATTTTAATATGGAATTCTATATTTGGATCCTCTTCTAAAGCACATGAAGTAATTTTAGCTCAGAAGCAAATATTAAGAATAATGTTGTCTGTATCTCAAACAATATCGTGTAAACCAATATTTGAAAAGATGAATTTTATCTTGTGTCTATATACTACAATCGGCTATTTACAAAAATTAAAGCGAAGGGTCTTTTACCATAAACTTTGAAATTCATTTTTATGGAGATCAGCTAATAAATTTCATATTAGTATTGCAAGACGAACAATTAAAAAAAAACTAAATGATACAGGACTTGGATTATATAACAACTTGCCAGAAAACCTAAAACTTTATCACTGATTTTTTTTTAATTAGACGTAGAAAAGTTGTTACAGAGTCATATTTTCTATGATGTCAGTGAGTACGAAATCGCGAGCTTATTAAATATGGCAATCTCTTAAATTGTATTTCCGGCATTATATATTGTCTCTAGTAATTTACATATTCTTGCGTCAGTTTTCTGTATGCTAAAATTTCTGGATTATTTATTCTATATAATATATTATTGTATGTATTTTCTGCTATAATGTAACTGTCTGAGGTAATAAATTCATATTTTAAAATATTGGTTTACATGATCTTGTATTTTATATAATCTCTAGTTTGTATCTCAAGTTCACATACTACATAATTATATGTTTTATATTATCCTGTATATATAAGACTTTGACTAATCAATTGTACAATAAGCATGTACCTAAATGGATGATTAATAACCAAAAATAGAAAAATTTGAATTTTGTTATACATTTGACTTAATAAATCTATTCTAGTATGAAAGCAAACATGCTGTTTGACTTTTGTTATTCACTTAAGAAGTCAACTTCAGGTGAGTTCTCAAAGCTATAAAGTTTAGCATTTGCAAACTAATAAAACAAAAGCAATGTATTGTTTTGCTTTGTCTGGATTTGGTTAATCCATAAATTCTGTTAATATAGTCTCGAGTGTATTGGTAAACTATAAATTATTTCACCAATAATTTGATTTTCTAGTATACGTTTCTATCACTAATATTTCTAAAAAAGTTCCCATTGCATTAATTGCTAGTTGATATATTGGTGATATATTTTATTTCTGTTACTAAATTTGTTTCTGAACGTATTGCGGATTCAAGGCAATGCAGGCTAGAATATATGTATTAAAGGTATCCTTCAAGCCAGTGTTAACTCTTTTTAACATAATGGTGCTATTTTTTTAATATTGTATTCGTCATCGAAGGAACTTCAATAATGCTTAAATTTAATGATATGACTGACTTAATCAGCACTTTACTTATCGAATAACGTTTCGAACAGAGTTACCAGTAATTGAAAGCACTGAAAAATCCACCTGAGTCTTTGAAACATACGTATATACTTTTGCAGAGTTCCGTAATATGTCTTACCTCTCAGTAAAAGGATAACGTACTTTAAAGTACGGACATCTATAAATTTTAGCCTACTTCATCATGTATTTAAAATATATCTTTAAAAAAATACATTATTATCTTTATATTAGTTCATGGATATAAAGTTATAATTAAGAATAAAATATTCTTTACTGTAGCGAGTCGAGGGCTAAGCAAAAATAATGTAGCTAATATATTCCATTAGGGCTAATGATGTTGGCTGAATTTTTTGCACCTCTGGTGGGTTTGCTATTTCACAGCTTTATCTATGTGTATAATATCGTTGTCGGAACTGCAATACCGTCATGTGGCTATGATTTTTTACGAAGAACAAAAATAACTGTTTCTGGACTAAAGTATGGAATAAAATTTATGTACTGAAAAGTTTGCTATATCTAAAAAAGTAAAAATTGTTTCCACTCGCTTCGCTGCGCCCCTTTATCGTAACCATACTCTCCGGGGGTTAGCCTCCATGGTGCAGATCTTCCCCCATAACACCGGGAGGCTTCGACCCTGTAACCTACTCGTGATGAGACACCTTCATACAAAATTTTATTTCTCTAGCTTCAGTGGTGAGAAAATGGGCTTTGGGCAGCCATTTTGGATTAAAGATGGAGACATTTTTAACATTAGCTTATAGTGTCGTGACCTAATCGTGATGGTGCACCTTTATATCATATTTAATTTCTCCATCTCGAAAGGTGCGGAAAATGGTTTTCAGGCTGCCATTTAGAATCCAAAATAGCGAAGTTTTCAAAATGTGATATTTTCCTAAACTACTCTTGATAATACACATTTATGCCAAATGTCATATCTCTAGATCAAACGGTGTGAGAAATGGATTATGAACTCCGCCATTTTAGTTCCAAGACTAGGTCTTTGGAGACGCTTTGTAATATTTTCGTAACTACTACTGATAATGTACCGTTATCCTATATTTCGCTTTTCTAGCTCCAGCCGTTTAGGCTAGGTATTCCATGAAATATCGTTTTGGCGGCCACTTTGCATCCAACATGACAACTTTTTCAACAATTTGTAATATGTTTTTCTTAACTTACTAGCGGTGATATACCTTCATACCAAATTTCGTTTTTTCTAGCTTCGAACGCTTAGGTTGTGTATTCGTTGAAGTTTTACGTTTGGCGGCCATTTTGAATACAAGATTGCGAGTTTTTCAATATGTAGGACTTTTTCCTTTACCTGCTTATCAATCTCCACCTTAATTCTAAATTTCGTGTTTCTAGCTTATTCCGAAAACCCTAAACAATATGATAAGTGAGTCAGTTAGCATAAAATACGCAATTTCAGGTACCATAATATGAATATGCTTCAAGCTAGGAATATGAAATTTTGCACACCTGTATATATTTGCCGTATCTCCTTAACTTTGAAAGCTCATATTCCTATCTTTGACAGCCTTTTTCTCTTACGGGGCCTCGAAATTGCCGATTTCGTCGAAAACTCTTGCTCCTGTATAACATGCATCTGGCAGTCCTGACGTTTTGTGACGCGAAGAACTTGGCTGCATTCACTGACGTGCATGTTGATAGATTTTCCTCAATCATTATTACTTCACCTTAAGCCTGGTGGTTAGACTTTTGTTGACGTCGCGATAGCAGACAACAACTTACCGTAACGAAAAGAAATTATATTATCATTAAAATAATGATAATATGTTTTATATTTTATATTTGTAATCACAATTCGCTTACGTCGAAGTGCATAATTATACATTATTTTAATTCATTATACATTATTTTATATTATATAACATAACCAAAGAAACGTCAATTGGATAGCTTTTTTCGAGAACATTTTCAAAAATTTATTCTGAATTGTATTCAAGCATTCACCTGTGGCAGAGCTGAAATCGGGTTATTTTGGTGACCCTACCTGACCCAAATATAGATGACCCGATCTAAAACTTGACCCGAATAACCCGGTCTGGGAAATATAACGAATCGTATTTTTCGTGCTGAGCAAATAATATTTACGGGCCTGTGGGCCGCGGTGTCTCAATTGGCTGAACGCTTACATCAGGAGCTAGGGGTAATAGGTTCAATCCCTGCACTGTCAGGTCATGAGACAGAGTTAGAGTTACGCGTTGGACTCCCGACTGGAAATCAAGTTTTTGAAAGTTGAAGAAACAAATCAAAAACTTAATGGAAACGAGATGAGATAGAGTTCATGGTTACTTCATGGTCCATAAATTCAAAGTGTGTGTTTCTTTTTAGAAAAAATGATAAGGAACGTCACAGCATTATCAATAATTATGAATTAGAAAGGAAAGAAATAAGTCACGTTTGAATTCAGTTGACATAACGTGCACAATATTCCAAACATATTTACGATTGATCGTCCTCATGCAATTTGTACGGTTCGATTATGGAATATGAAAATATTAAAATTTACCAATTCATCACAAAAAAAAACGTTAAACGAGAAAGGGGAATTGTGTGCGTTTTAAGTTAAAATTTCAACTATTGAGGTTTGGGGTAAGTGATTTTGAGTGGATATTTGTTTGATACCAAATAATAATAATATTTCTGAACTACTTTGACATTTTGAAAGAAATTATTATGCGTCGTTGATTGAAAACAGGGATCATAAATTTTATCCTTTATAATTTTGGAGGGGCTGTTATTATTGCGTCGTATAGCTGTGATTTATAGTGTAAACATGAGCAGTTTAGTGTTAAACTTGTATAAGTATCCGGAATGCGAAACTGGATAGAAATACGATGCATTCACATGATTGTCCTTCAAATTACAATGCTGAGATGGCAGTTACGTCTAAGTTCGGAACAAGTCTGGATGATATTTCTTACTAGTTCACCTAGTTACCCTATATCCAGATTTGTTTAGAATATATTATTTTTTTCATTATGCCAAATTTCGTTTTTTGTACCAAATATGCACGATATGTTGCTATGCCCCACCATTATACTGAAAGTTATTACATGGATATTTGACAGTAAATGACTAACTTAGAAAATATTATGGGACATATGAAACCTGTCCAACAAAGGATAGACCAACACTAACAACTGGCAATATTGAGGTTTCACCAAGCGGCAAACTATTTTTGTACAAACCAAGTACAAAAAAAAAATGTTAAAAATACTTTTTTTTGTAGGAAATTGCCGTTTCACCAGCCTTCATTTATTTTGCCTATATTTCCGAAAACTTGAGGGGACCAACAATTGTTTCATGCAGAAACGGTGGTAGTAAAGAATTAAACTAAGCCCAAACACGTATTTTTACTTTCTAAAATAGGATGGGCTGGAATTGCGTCATTTTCCATTAAATGAAATCAGGTTGAAAATATTTTGTAATTTCCATTGTTCTACAATTTAAATTCCTAATTTTGACAATAATTGATGTAAATGTGTTTTTTTATAATATTGCTAATTAATTACATTATTACTTATTTACTTTCGAAAATATAAGTAGAGTAAGAATTTCAGCAGCGAGGAAAGAACTTTGGTAAATGGCACGAGGTGACCACCTGCTTTCGTGGGTGTAGGGCCTGTTATTGTTTAATAGTAACAGGACTTAATTAAAGAATACAAATTCATGTGTATGCAGAAAGGAAACGAGTTATTTTAGATGTCTCTTTGTTGAAGTTTCCCTGTGCAAAACTGGATACTCTTCTGTACATGATACCACATGTTAATGATATTAGGAGAAACATAGCCAATTTGCTTTCATTTACATTGTTACACAATTTTATATTAATTATGGTATTACTTGTTTTAGGTCAGGGTTGCAGTAAGGCATATAAATTACGCATCCTTATAATTTATCAGTGGACTGTGTAGTCTTTTTCGACAGCAGAAGTATAAGGATTTCTCGAGCATTTTACTCCCAATTCACACTTTTGAAAATAGGAACAGGAAATCTATTTATCGAGTAATGATTTTCTGGTTATGATTACGAGAAAGTTTTCAAGGAACAACAAAATCCTTCATTCAGTCACCACTCTACATAAAATCTGAAGTAACAGATGGTAACAGATTAAATTCCTGCTGTGAAGAACGGCCGAGCTACAAAATTATGCCTCTTAAAAAACTAAACTATGTTGCTCGAAAAACAAAAGAAAAAATATATCTCACGATCCTTTAATATCTCTCTATAACCCTCCGGAGATTTTTAATATTGGTTCTAATATAAAACTTAGGAAAATATAAACACATATATGCGTTTAGGAAAAATAAAATATGGCGTCGCTCATACTTCTTTTATCCGCAGGTGTTCAATGTTATAAAATTAAATACGTGCTTTGCTAATTTAACTGTCAGCAGCTGTCCTACGTCACGTCAAGTCTTCACCTGTAAATATGCCTTATCTTGTTCTTCATGTTCGACATGTTTCTCTATGAGTTCATCCAATTCAGATATCTATTACGGCTACGGTAGCATGAGATGCTATTATGAAAGTATTATGCACATTGTATCTTTAATTTCGACTTACACGACCGAACTGATCATTTTACCATTCATTGTAGTATTTGTTATACTAAAATGTAAATATCAAGTGGATTACATGAACAGTTCTACTCTTCGTTGAAAGATTATACAGACTACCGCAGTATTGTGATTGGATTGTTATGACCATTGATTATATATTTATATATAAACTTGAAAACACAAACTATTACCAAAACTTAGTGTTAATGAGCTTTCTAAACGTAAAAAGGCTTGAAATACTACTCAAAAGTGGATGGTTCCGAAGCCAATCAGTATAACTTAAAAAAAATAGAATTGAGAAAGTGAGTTTCATTAGAATTGCAATACAAAATTATTTTGCGTGGCCGTTGACAATGCTTTCATCTGGCAGACAATAATGAAATAATATACTTACGTCTTTGTGCCTATGAAAGAAAATGTTTTTCTCTATCGTTCACAACACGTAACTAAATTTTCGTTTTGTGACTAACTCTGATTGTCTTCTTAACCATGGATATAACTTCAAAGACGAAGTAAGAAAACGAGAAATTAAAGTAACAACTGGGCCTATATCTGGTAGATACTTCTACAGAGCAGACAAGTTTCTATTTTCCTTTTCTTTCTACAAACGTTAAACTTAAAATTCCATAAAACACTGAAACGTAATAATTTACTTTTAATAATAATGAATTTTACTTATTTTAACCCTCAAACACTATGCATACTATTGTTTAAAATTGAATAAATTGAGGAAAAGATTAGCTTAGCAATATATATCGAAATACGTTTCTATTTGTTATGATTGAAGAAATGGAGGACATTTTAACCGAACCATAAAACATTAAATTCGAAAACCATCTTGAAAATGTCCCTTTTTAGAGATATTTCTAGTGTATAGATTCTCAACAACAGACTAAATATCGCTTTACCTATACTCTATAATCCTTATCAACATATAGCGAATAAATTAAACCTTTATATGTCTGTTGCTTGGTGTAGACATAGACTGTTTTCTTTGTGCTTGGAAAGAGGTTAACGTCTGAATATTAACTGCAAGTAGACTGGTATTAGTAATTAAATACAATGCTTTGTGCATTGTTTCTGAGTGACATTGAATTTAACTAAAGACGTTGAAGGCTACTTGTAAAAATATAAGTACTCTTATTATATCAACATTTATCATTGAGTTCATCATAATACTGTCAAATGCATGTTTAAGAAAGCGATGCTCCATGTCCTACCAAGATCAAAAAACTACGTGTTAGACCTGTCAGTAAATTAAACATTATGTGAAACTAAAAGAAACTAATTAAATTGTAATTGCCTTTATTCATCAGGCAAAGCTCAGCCATACGATGCTATTGCATCTAATCTCGTCATAGGAAAAAAAAGAACTTACAAAGTACTTTACAAGAAAGTAGAAAAGCAATAACAAAGAATACATAGTAGGAAACAAAATATATGCAAAGTTAAACAAGTAATTGCGTTAATAATGAAAACATTAAATAAATAAAAAGTAAGAAAGAAGCAGTACAAAATATAAATTAACGCAGGTATACCAAAGCTACTGATCAATAGAAAGTATATTTAGAAAAGTTACTAATCAAAACATAATGAAACTTTATAAAAATAATTAATTGTAAATATTTGTAGAGTAGAATTTACACGAGTATCACAAATGTAAAAAGGCAAAAATTGGTAAATTAATGCAATAAACATATCTAAAATGACTATGAAGGGTGATAATGTGAATATACTATTTGTAGGGGAATATTAATCTTGTGTGATATCGATATTGATCATTGAGAGACATTTATATAACAATTTTCAACTAAATTTGTTTTCATACTTGTTACAATCACCGACTGTCATCGATGTAATGTACAGGGTTAGATGTTGCAGACGGGGATTTCAGGGATTACATAGTCAACAACCTAATGAGAAAGACTTCGTATCTTTCATTTCATTTGGAATGGATTTTGAAATGAGGAAATTAAGAAGTCGGAAGTCTTTAGTAGACGATGTACAATATCCATGCTTGTTGCATCTCTCAAAGTTTTTCTGATAATGAACCTCTCCGCTATCTATGCAATGTTTGCCTGCAGTTTCTTTCTAATCCATTGACATCTGTCTTATGGGGAGATGTGCGGAAGAATTATTGCAGTGCCATGAAGTAAGTGATCTATGTACATATAGACATGAATGTACTACCAGAAATACAGAATAACAAAATGATTGTCAGTTTCCTTTGTGTGCTTTTAACGAGTACCGTGTTGTTGAAAAATCTACCGTATATTTTCTTTATATCATCTCGAACCTGTTCATCACATCATGATCTATTTATTCATGTAATTTTTAATGATATTTTCTTATAGAAAAATAATCTTTATGTGTAGCATTTGAGCGATCGCTTGCTTCGGATCAACAGGGAAACCCGCCATGTTCACTCCTATCTTCTCTTTGATCTGTTATTCTTGTTTCAAAGTCCGTGTGTGGTTGCCCTCTTAAAGTAAGATGAGTAACCTTTAATAAAATTAGACTATATGTCTTGCTCCAACTATATTTGTTAACATTGAGAAACTTCTGTGAGTTTCAATCAGTATTGTCCAGTTGGAGCAATAGCTGGCTACATTCCCCCGCAGCTTCGCCCCTTTCTTGGAGATCCCCTGCATTGTTTCGTTTATTAAATTATTTACCAAAAAAAAATACCAAAACACCATATGGTTGCTTTAATATACGGTAAACTTGCCTCGTGTCTGTCGGAGTTCCATACCCAGCATGTAAATAAAACTATAATAATGGATTATAGTATCGTATAACAATCTGATTTGAATCGTTTATTTGGAATATTTTTTACTGCCCATAAATATTCTTTAGGTTTACATTTTCCAAATGTCCTATTTACCCAAAATCTCATTTTAGTTAGTTTTCTTTTATTTCATTTTCCACAATTCAACACATTTTACGTTAACATCCAAAGACGCAGGAAGCCATATTTTAAAGGATTATTATGGAACATTCAAATAAAACCATAACGTAGATCTTACCATGAGGGAAATTTTGTACTTAAATAACACACAAAGATATATACTGTACATTATTGTATAAAAAACAAACCCTAGGATTACATATTATATTTATTTATTCCCTTTACGATGGCAACGACATTAACAAGACAGTACCAAGTATTATGCATAATTACTTCTCACAGGCGAGGACCCTGTATTGTATTGAAGTACTGGGTTTGTTTCCCCTATAACATTGTGGACAAAGCACATCCTCAAACTTCCAATTTAAGCAGGCAACATCGATTGAAGACGATGTATTATCTATTAATGGCTTCGGTTTATTATCGCCAGACATAGTAGAACAAATACGTAGCAGTTAAACACGTCTAACACTTTTGAAATGATATTTTGGCTGGATTTCCAGGGCAATGGGAACACTGTGAATGCGAAGAAATATTAATTATAGCAGTTCATGTTATGAATGACTCAAATTTTGTCACAAAAACACGGACAGTATCTCGAACGAGCAAAGACGTGTTTGTTAAAGTCAGGTTCGGTACTTTATTTAATTGTACGTGATGCACATCACTTTCGCTCAACCTTCGCTCTAAGTCGCAAAAACAGTTCCCACTTCGCATTAATATTTATAACAACAAACACCATAGAGTTTCGCGTTTATTTCTTTAACGCTAAACTAATGCTTCACACAAATAATTTCATTTCTCCTGTAAATTTTGCAAAAGACATGGCATCGTTCAGAACTGCACGAGTATTTTATAACAGACATGCACATATGTGTTGTCCTACTTCGTTTCATATTTAATATTCTAAAGTTGATTATTGAAGGAAACATATTATTTTGTTTCTAGGTTAAACAGAAACCGAAAGAAAGATTTTTGGGCCTTTAGAATAATCACATTTCTTTAATTCAAATTAGTACTGTGCACAATACCACAATTATTAATCCAAGACAATATTAGCGTTTTAAACAAAATATATTTCACTTCGCTTGTAAGAAATTTGGATTTGTCTTAAGTAAACTTTCAAGTGGCATTAATGGAGAAAACTACAGATCACGATAAAAGATTCTAGTTTATAAGTTTAGTAGTATTTGAAATAGAAAATATTTGCTGCTTATCTTGCTGACTATAGGAACATGGACGCTAAAATAATGGAGCATATGCTTGAAAAGAAAATCGAAAAAAATGCGAACAGGCTTTAAGAGGAAGTTACTTTCGTCGTCGACAGATGTTTCTGATATTCACTCCATCATCTATCTGACTAAAGGTTTCCTATCTGAAATCCGCGCGCTCCTGCAGATATATCAAAAACAACAAATTACCTTGGTGACAAATCAAGGATAGTAACAAAATACGGCGAGTGGCGGAATCTGCAAACGACAGAGTTTAGTTATTGAGGCTCTTGTTCATACAGTTCCCAATATGTAATTAGGTAACAAAGGAGATACCGTCGGTATCGTAAGTGCCATTTGAAACACATATCGACCTGCGCTTATAAGAGACACTCCCAGAGATGAATACATCTCAAGAATGATGCAGTTGCTTGTGAAGAAAACTAATAGTTTTCGAGAAACTGTCAATAATGAACGGTGGTATAGACGGAAAGCCAACTGGGTAGCTATGACTGTGGATCCAGTGCTGGATCTACCCTAGGTTGGCGGAAGATAAATTATGAGAACTTACGCTTGGCGTATATCAATTAAAGCAGGAACCTAGCTATACAGCCTAACATTTCAGAGCTGAAGGCTCTTAGAAAGTATTCATTTACAAGCAGCAACCCGGAATTTTGCGAGATCAAATTCAATCGTGACACGCAGCAACAAAGACTTACAATCTATGAATTTTATACGAGAAGACCGACATTAAATGAAGGCACTCTCAATGCAGAGCGGGAGCAATAATGACTGTTTTCTGTGCTCATATAAGTCGTTTGCTATATGACTTACAATCAGAATTCGGATAATGATCTGAAACCAGAGGATCTCGGGTGCTGGAAAAAGTATCAGACATTGCGGAAACCTAGGAGCAAGTAGACATGGACTGGGAAACTGATCAAGACAAGTAGCCTATTCCAAGATACTTATTCCACTACATTCTGATTTCTCATTTTGTCAAAATATATTTGTGAGTGGTTGCAAACTACGGATATTAACATAATCAATATAGTTCTAAAATGTTCATTATATATCGTATTATGGCATTGTGCTTTAAATGACTCTGACCAAAAATAGTGTCCTCACAAATTGCTTGTAAAATTATGTATTCGAAATAAATACTTTCGACTTTAAGCAAGGTCGAAATATAAACTAGAAATTTTCATTGTGAAATATTCATTATATTCGCGCGTCACAGAAAATGCGGTTCGGATATCTAAAGCTTTTTCAGTGATATGATGGTTTATTTAAATGAATTTCGTTTATCTACTTCGCAGTGAGAGACTCATATTTAGATTATAAAATGCTTCTTCTAACCTTCAGGTTGTGACGGGCAGAAGTCCCAAGTTAATAGATTGGTCCCTACAAAAATAAAGTTTACTTTTTTTCTAACTATCAAACATCAAAATAATTACAAAATGAATTTTGATTATATTTTTCAACATATGAATTATTTGAGTGTTTATTTTGTGATTAGTGAGGATGATGGTTAAACAACCCATAATTTCTTAGGAAAAGCATACCTTTATGTAGTAAAATTGAACGTTTAGTTAAGAAAACTATTATTTTTCCAACAGCTGTTGAAGATATGGTCTCTCGGTATAAAGTGTAACATACTCATTATATTAGCACGTGCCATACGAAATTTGAATCTGATATTTTAAGCTATTCCCGATATATCATCATTTATTTTGAACACTACAAAAATTGGAATCTGGACATGGCCATATTTGAATGACATTTCTATGATAACCAGAAGCGCATACGACTTGTCTAATTGATTCTCTCATATGGTTTGTTAATTACATACAAAATTTAATTAGAATCCGTTGAGGATCATGTTATTATTGTCGTAATGCTTTAATTGTGGAACAAAAATACACAAGAAAAGTAACTAACTTACGAACTTTAAAGTGAAATTTTGGGACAGGTAGTTCAAAATTTATATTGAAACAATAACTCGGATGAAATATATGTCTTGACTATAATTTACAATATTGTTTAACTTAAGGTTACTTTGGCTGATATTTACTGTTCGAGAATGGCTTTGGTTTGGAAATGTTTTTCAATGAAATGATAAATTTATTCTTATAAGCCGGAAATGTTTTTTCTTTACTTTCAAAATAGGTTAATTACATTACTAGTTACAACATTGATAAATTTACTGAGTAACGACGTCATTCTTGTTTTGTTTTCTACTTTTATTTTCAAAGAGATTAACAAGGACATTTAAATCGCCATTTCCACCTCATGTATACATAGAAAGATACGCAACTTCCTCAGTGAAAATGCATTTTTCCATTATGCCTGTTATAATAGACTATCAATCCAATTTGATGTTTCTAGAACGCTCTAACTGCACGTAATTATCTTTTTCATGTTTCCAACGCTGTCCACAAGCATTTTAAATCTAATTTCTCAAATCAGTAGGGGTTACAAAAATATTGCGAGTTCATAAGAGCTGATAGAATTTAACATACGCAACCAATACATACTTTTAAACAAGATAATGGCCTTCATCCTGGAATAGAAAAATAATATTAAGGAACTTCCAAAAATATATTTACTGTTCGACTAAAACCGAAAATTAACCCATTTAAACCCACTATGAAAAAATAATGTTATATTGAAACAAAATCATACCATCATAATCAATCTTATATTTTTTGGCTGATACTGTTGAACAGAAAAGACTTTCGTACACAATAAAACCTCGTTCATACAGACTTGTTGAAAATGTGCCCGTTTGTTCATACTACAAGCGCCTACAAATACACAATACAGTAACAGAGCGGTTAGTTTTATAAATGACAGAAAATTATACTCTCTTACGATTGATTTTCATGGACGCTTGCGTTGCTTGCGATTTGGGTGAGTAGCCAACTGAAATACGCGTTACACGTAGAACGCGTAATATGGGGCCTTATAACACTTTGGCTAGACAAGACAAATGACAAGAAACCCAAGCTTTAATGAAAATAAGCTCTCACTTATATACGATACATATTATATTTTGAAAGTGACGAAAAATTACATTATCATTTTTTTCGAAAATAATAGCAAGAAACGAAGTTCCGAGCAAATGAGATTTTAGCTTACTAAAATGCAAATATTGATGCGTTTAATGTTTAATCTGCGCAGTACGTTGTATAAAGTAGGTATAATGTTCATAGGTGGCAGACATGCCTGCAGTTATTTCATTAGAATATCACATCCGAGTAACAAACATCATAAAGAAATTTATAGCTGGAAATAAACAGAAAAGTTTAAAGAGTTCGGCGAGTTTTGAAATATAAACATGAGTAAAAGTGCTTATCAGAATTTTATCTATCATTTAAAGTAGTCAAAATCGTTTAACTGATGGCTATGCGTAAGAAATGGCGCTGCATTCTTAGTAACGTTGTGTTCGCTCTCTATTTTATCTAGAAAAGGCTGAAGTTTATCTTCAGCCTAAAAATCTTAATTAAACTAAAATTCCCATACACATTAAATGAAACATTGAAATATAAAACATTCATAAAAACATTAATGATAAACGGATTGATTTTAGTGTGAAGCAAGTACACATATATATTAAATAAATTACAATTCTAAAATAAATAGAATATAAAAATATTTCAAATACTTTATCGAACGTCTTTCTATCCACAGATAGAAGAACAGTTTTAAAATTTTCTAGAATTTTGTTGAGAATATAAACTGTTTTCTTTCAGAAAATAGTATAGGTTTAACAATTTTATCTACAGTATTTGTATATCTAATTTCTCTCATGATTGTAATATTCAATATTTCAAGCATTTAATATCATTTAATGCTAATTATGAAATAAGCTTAGAACATTTTTAAATTGTATGTTTCTATGGAAACGACTCAACAATGACAAGAAGGAAAGTTTCTCAACAAAGACAAAACTCCATTGATCATTATTATTTTATAATTTAACATGCATAAGTTTCCATTGGTTTGATTGTAATGATCAGAACAACAATTATGTCAAATGTTAGTTAACTGTTTCAAAAATGATACTAATCAAGGCTTGGATTATGTAGCTACTTGTCTATGTAGAATTGATATAAATACATTCCATTCAATAAGCTATTGTGTACTCCGCCTTTGGACATTTACTTGGAAAGAATGCCAAAGTTCTGTACTAGCGTACTACCATTTTGTACCTCCAACGAAATATTTCGTACCACGTACAAGGACGAGTAATGGATGATTCAAAGTGAGGGTACATGTTATCGCTTTTCTTCCACCTCAATGAATTTTCCCGAAAATAGTATCAAACTTTTGTACTAATTTTGTACTCTTTTACCACAAATCAAAATATTTTGTACCAAGTCCATTAGTAGTAATAACTACTATTACTAAAACAGCCAGAACAGCGGCTAATTATTATTATTATTATTATTATTATTATTATTATTATTATTATTATTATTATTATTATTATTATTATTACTTTCATCTGAAATAAAAAATATTGAAAACAATGTTTTTCTCACTTTATAAATTTTTACTTCCATTTCAATTACATTTCTCATATTTTCCTTCAGAAAGGATAGCCCCAACAGAAAGAAATAATTATAAGCTGGCTTTGGATCGTTAGGTGAAAATTAGCGAGCAGTAATTAATATATACCACGATCAAGCCATATAAAATGAGTTTCGCTTATTCTCACTATGGAGCTTTATGTTACAAAGCCGGAATCTTATTTTCCGTAGTCTTTAGTACTTTCGGAACACAACAATTCGAAAAAAGTGCCGACAGACAAATAGAAAGATAATATATTCTTATGTACAGGGTGCTTCAATTGAAAACAGAGAAACCTACCTCACGAAATTCCTGACTGTAAAAGGTATAGGTTATTTGGTTAATTAAGTTGTTCCTTAATAAATATTTTAATCGTAAGAAAGATGAACTTACCTGGTTTCGCTACAAAAAGGAACGAATCGAGAAATTACACAATCCCTGAAAAAATACATTAATGTACTGCTCAAAGTAGTTCCACGGAGTAGACACGTGGGGATCTGAGATTCTGTGGAATAATATCGACTTTTGAGATTCATCGAATCAATTTATAAATAAAATATATAGCACCATTCTAGGAAACATTAAATGCAGTTTGAAGTAACTTAAGTAATGTATTTACATTGCATACTCAAATATAAAAATCTTGACTTTTTATTGTGGACCATTTAAAGTCACCTGGAATCTACTATAATTCTTATTTTTATATATATGTGCTTCATTTTATTGATTCCTACTATAATGCAATAAAACTAATAACTTTTGGGTCAATTTTGTTGAATTGTTTTTTATTATTGTTTTATGAATATTCTCTTTGCAATTCTGTTAAATAAAATGTAATATAATTCGTAATCTGTATTTATGTTATCTACAACAAATTAAATTGCTATTCTAATTTTCGGTCTGTTTTATACTCGCGTTCAATCGGGGCTGTCATTTGGACTTTTCAGTTTAGTGACGTCAGAATTTCGCTGTAAGAATGTGTGGAAGTTACCTCTCTTTTCGGAGAGTGCTGAGTTCCCAGTTAGAGCTCTTGTTCATCATACATCACAATGCTGAATATTTTATTTGCTCGCAACTCATCATATGTGATGTGTACACAGAGACATTTATAAAGCCTGTAAATTCAATAACGTGGACAAAGCATGCCCTCTGTTTCAAGAAAACGGTACTTCCGTATAATTTTATATTCAATTCCATTCTTCGAATGTGTAGGTGGAACTTATGTCCATACGTGTATACGTAGAACTATACGTCATTCCTGAGAACATAAGCTTCACTTAAATGTTCGAAATATGATGTAAATGCGCATTTTCTACATATTCCTTTTACCATTGCCTTTACTCTGAAGATACATTTTAGGGTTCACATTCATGATAGGTGCAACCTTCTAAATTGTCATCCATTTTTTTCCTATTCCTTGATACGCCCTTCTCATGGCATTCAAATATCTCACGATCTTAGCTCCATTTTGTGGGATTCGATTAAGTATATTTTCCCTATATAGCCACTCACCAACATACCCTTCTATATGTTCCAGGCTATTGCATGCTTTAAGTGTTATTTTAAGATTTCTCCATGATCTTTCATTTTGCTTGTGGTATCTGAGTGGAACCACATTTGGTGCTTGGGTAAACCTGACCATTGTGTATCCAAACACTCATTTGCAAATATTCCAGCAGGAACCCATGTTGGATCTTCTTTCCTTGGAGAACGCGCAAATCCTGAAGTATGATTAACGGTGCCATGTCCTCTAACATCTTCATTGCACCTATTATAGGTTCGCCATTCATCGGAACAAATAAAACTAGAGTTAATATACTGTTGTATTATTCGGAGTAATGTGCCAGAATATCTGCCAGGCACAATGACTTCGAAACGCAACTTCGTTGTTCTACTAATGCCTCCAAACGACCATACATCTTGCTACATTCGCAATCGTCCAACATTCGATTTCCTGTGGACTAAATGAGCTTTAACAACTTCTACTACATCTGTATCTCCACTAATCGGGATGAAATCATGCCAAGCTACCTTAGACGCCACACTTTGGAAGTAGCTATATCAAGCTCCAAAGGTATCAGAAGCAACATTAACGTAGTCTGAAGTGTGTGTGACAAGATATTAGTCAACCAACAATACGCTGCCTTCACTATGGCTTCTGCACCAACTTCATATAAGCGCATCCTCTCCAAGAAAGTGTTCTCGTTGGTTCTAATTTATGGTTATTGGCGCATCGAGAAAGCCAACCAATGGCTCTTGTGAGGTCTGTAATTGCTACCATGTCGATATTGCATTGTGGACATGCGATAACCGTACCTCGATCTGGCAATACATTATATGTATAAAATAAGCGAAGACGATGTGAGTATGCCTCTTGTTTTGTGCGTCAATCCCAGTTTACAACTAAATACGCTCCCAAACTAAACGGATTTATTCTGTTTTGCACAATGAATTCACGTGGGTCCATTGTGGTAAGTATGTCCCGTCCAGATGAAAAAGCAACGCATAAACCTGATATGCGGCAACTAAAATAGGCACACACTGAAAAATAAATCCGAACAAAAACACCAGAGGTGCAAAAAGTGCAGCCAAGTTCTTTAGCCCTAGAAAAGGTGTGAAATGGGAGACGGATGAGCCAAGTTCCTTGGTGACAGCATCTAAGAGGAACAAAGGAACTTCGCGCGAGGTGAAAAAGTTCATGATCTTCAAGCTATATGGGTGGTGGCTATCCTAAAACCCACTACGTCCACAGCCACCAACCCTAAGGCTGTTGTCAGTTCGCGCCAAGTTTTTTTGTTCCTCTTACATGCTGTCACCAAGGAACTTGGCTCATCCGTCTCCCATTTCACAACTTTTTTAGGGCTAAACAACTTGGCTGCACTTTTCGCACCTCTGGTGTTTTTGTTGGGATTTCACAGCTTTTTGTAGATCGAGACCGAGTCGTATATATACTGGGTTCGCCTCGCTAAGTGTGCTGCCCCAGAATTCCGTGTGCGCCTCAACTTCAAATTTTTAGGGCTACGCCCCCTTTATTGTAATCAGACTTTCTGGGAGCAGCGCCCCATGCTGTGCAGACCTTTTCCCATATCCCCTCGAGGGCTGCAACCTCATAGCGGTGCTTTGATCGATTTATTGAAACATTTTCTTGATGGTACACCATACCAGCTTCAGTTGTTTGGAAAATCGTATTCGGTCGGCTATGTTGAATTAAAAAGAAAGCGATTTTTAAATAGTATTCTTACATTGCCTTTACCTACTTATGATGGTACACCTTCATGCCAAATTTAATTTCTACAGCTCGAATGGTGTGGAAAAAGTTTTTGTGTGGCCATTTTGATCCAAGTTAAAAACTTTTTCAAAAATGTAAATTATTCCTAAACTACTCTTGTTAATACACCTTTATGGCAAATTTCGTATCTCCAGTTCAAACGGTCTAGAAAATGGATTATGAAGTCGGCCATTTTGGATTCAAAATGATGACTTTGCAGATATTTAGTAATCTATTAGTGATAATATACCGTCATACTTCGAAATTTCATATTTCGATTTTTAACATTTTTTTCTTACAGAAACTCAAAATCGCTGATTTCGCAATAAACTCTTGTTCCTGTATAGCATGCTGACGTTTTGTGAGTCGCGGAACTCGGCTGCATGCACTGCCGTGCGTGTTGATACTCACCTCGATTCGCTCGCGTCGCTGCGCGAAGAATCCCACGGCAGGCCGCTCATCGAACTTGAGGAGTTTGGAAGAACTGCGTCCTTTTATCACAACCAGAATCTGCAGGGCACTGCGGCCCATGATGCAGATATTCCCTCATACTCCAGAGCACTGCGTCCTAATAAGGAAACTTCCACATTCTGCCTGTATAACATGCTCCTGGCAGTGCTAACGTTTGTGACGAGTAAAACATGGTGGGACACGCAGGAGTATTGGACGTTAGCGCGAGGAACTAGGCTCATTCATATTCCATTTCACCACTTTTTAAGGTTGAAGGAGTTGACTGGACATTTTGTACCCCTGGTGCTTTTGTTCGCATTTCGCAGCTTTTTACTCTTGTGTAATTTATATGCTCGCTTCGCCTCATTGGGGCGCTGCCCCCAGAATTCCAAGATGGCCTCGCTGGGGTGCACCCCTTTATCGCAATCAGGCTCCCGCTGGGAACTGCACCCTAGTAGGGTAGACGAACCGAATTTATTCTAACCTACTCGTAATGTTTCACCTTCATACCAAATTTCGTTTCTCTAGCTTCAGTCGTTATAACGTGCGGTTTAGGCGGGCATTTTGGATAAAAGATGGACACATTTTTAACGTTTTCTTATATTTTCGTGACATACTCGTGATAATACACTGTCATACCAAATTTCATTTCTCTATCTCGAACGATGTGAAAAATGGTATTTCAGCTTCCATTTTGAATAAAAGATGGTGACTTTTTAAAACGTTGTTATGTTTTCCTAAACTGCTTTTGATAATACATCATTATGAAAAATTTCGTATCTCTGGCTCATCCAGTGTGGAGAATGGATTTATGACGTCCGCCATTTTGGATCCAAGATGGCGTCTTTTGAGATATTTTGTAATATTTTCATAATCTACTAATAATATTGTAGTGTCAAACTAAATTTCGTTATTCTAGCGCCAGCAGTTTAGGCTGTGATTTATTTAAAATTTTAGGTTTGGCGGCCATTTTGAATCCAAGATGGCAACTTTTTTAATTTTTTTAAACGTTTTCTTAATTTGCTATTAATGATGTAGTTTCATACCAAATTTCACTGTTCTAGCTTCAGTCGTTTAGGCTGTGTATTCTTTGAAATTTTAGGTTTGGCGGGGATTTTGAATCCAAGATGGTGACCTTTTCAAAATGTCGGAATTTGTCCTTTATCTACTTATCATCATCTACCTTCATACCAAATTTCATGTTTCTAGCTTACTCCAAACATCCTAAACAATATGATGAGTGAGTGAGTGAGTGAGTCAGTTAGCCTAAAATGTGCAATTTCAGGGATCCACAATTAGAACATCGTTTGAGATACGAATATGAAATTTTGTACATCTGCACATATTTACCATATCTCCTTAACGGCGAAAGCTCATATTCCTATTTTTAACATCTTGTTTCCTACGGGGCCTCCAAATCGTCGATTTTGCCATAAACTCTTGTTCCTGTAGAACATGCTTCTGGCAGTGTTGACGTTTTCTGACGTGAAGAACTTGGCTCATGCACTGCCGTGCATATTGATTTTTGATTTAATTGACGGTTAAATATCAGTCTTCGAACAATGATATCAAATTTACGATAAGAGGCAGATAAAGAAAGATCCATACATTTCCGTTTTACTGAAAGGCAATAGTAGGCTAGCTGGACGTGCAACACTTCATCTGTGTCCTACATTAAGAGTAATAATGTAGTTTCCGTGAGTAAAAAGAAGAGAAACCATGCAAAAATATTTAATTATTGCTTTTTTGAAAGACCATCGGAAGTGGCAATAGTGTCCGCTTCCTTTCTTACGTGCCACCTTTAAGGGCGCGCTATTAGGAGTGCAAAAAAAAAAATGAAATGTATTTTCATTCTCAAGCAATCCATACTTGCCTTCTCATTATATATATAATATGATATATAATATTATATATTGAAGTAAAATGAATCAACCACCTAAAATTTGTGCCTACATATTACTAGATAAAAGAGGCCCATAGCTACGGAGACCATACATCCGAAATTTTGGAGTTGTTTCCCGGTGTCCCGAAACAATACTCAAATTTCTCGAATTTCATAAAAAAAGTGATTTTACATTTGTTTCTGAGCGTTCTTGATTAATTAGTAATAATGATGGACTATTTAATAATAGTTTAGTTATACTAATAGCTTAGTGAGGTCATAATGTTTTTTTAATCATAAGTATATTAACAGATCAATATCGAGAAAACAGGAATTCGGCGTAGCCGAGAGGTTACCGTGCTCGTTTTAATTCACGGGTTTAAATTCTCCTCAGTTCATTGAATGAGTGCTTTGGAGTCAACTTTATTAAAAAGTAGGACTCGACCCCAAAAGCTCTATAGATCGTTTAGAACCTTAATATCAGTTCATAACCATAAAAAAAGGAAAATTTGAAATGATGAAGTTGATGCATTTTTATTTTCAAAGCCGAGGTAGTTGTTAACAAAACACATTGTTTAAACTAAATTTATGCCTCTCTACTCTATATGTGTTTTTTTTTCTGCTCTATATAGCCTGAACTTGGTGGGGCTAAACATTCTGCTCTTGCACAACCTCGGAATCTTCTGGTATCATCCTTGGAAGCTCATATTATAGTCAAGTTATTGTCTGACATGAAATGGCCGTCACACTTTGATGCTGTTTTTGCTCTGCATGGAAATA
>JAGDQP010006553.1:0-16275 GCA_022664845.1 Lepisma saccharinum | reverse complement strand
TATATATATATAATTTGTTATGTATTTTTTGCAAGGAGCTGAGCAACCTCCTTGTTGCCTAAGGTGTTTTTGTGCTTTTATATGTTAAACTATCCCTATATTTTAAAATAAGTTTGACGAGTTCTTTCGGTGAATTAATTGTCTTTCTCAGGCAGAAATTGACTTAATGATTCCCGAGATTTTTCCTATGCTAACTGCGCTTTTATCGAGCAAAGAAGTTAAGTTAATAGTGTAGGTAGACTGCCTAATTTCTGGAAGTTAATATTTCAATTTGTATTAATAGAGTATATTTTTATATGGGGCGAGCAGTTCAATCCGTCCCAGTCTGTCAAATGAACTTAACTTCAGGTGATACTCGTAAACATTTCGCATTTCGTCTTTAATTTTTTTAAAAATTGGTAGACGATAGTCTAAATAATCTCAAGACGTTATTATCACAAGACGTTAAATCACGTTCGAATATTATTTTATAATATTTCTTGCACAACAAATTTGCAAAATGAATTTATAACTTTGTTAGGGTCGTCAAGGCCACCTTTTTTCAAATTTGATATAGGAAAGTATTTCTAAAAACATGTATAAAGTGCTGATTTTTTAATTCATAAGAGTTACATTCAATTCGAAAATAATAGAATATTATATACTAAGCGCACATTTGTACCAATAATATACATTTAAGAGCATGTGCAAAAAGCTATTAAAATGTTATAAAGTATATGTTAAACTTTTAATTTTGATACATGTATGGAAAGTATTGGTAGGGAGCTATGAAAAATTCAGGGTAGCTTAGCCTCCCTCTGGCTATGGGACTGCATATGACCGAGAAGCTCTTGGAGAAAAGAAACTCGTTTTCTTGTAGTTTTTCATTCTGCTACTGTTTGTTGTGTTTGTATTAAAATTAATAGAAATAAAAATTTATTCCTTGATAGATTTTTTCCATTATTGTATAAAAGTTCTGCAACATAATCAAAGAACTTAACTGGGCTGTGTTAAAATGATTAAGATTTCGTATAAACCCAAGTGTTCTAAACCTGGAGCCACATACCTGGATAATCCTCTGAATTAATATCAAGCGAATGATGGTATAGTAACTTAAAATAAGGATAGAATGTCTTTCTTGTACTTTCACCGAACCGACATAGGTGGTATCCCGAGTATTTCCAAATATAGATTATAAGCAAAAAGGACTATGAAATATGGCATCGATGTGTACCTGGGATACGATGTTCTCACTGCGCAGAGGCAATGAAACTAATGCTATTTCCATTTCCAGAATTGGTGTTGGAGCCGAATACATCCCCAATTTTCAGTGGACAGCCGAAATACAGAAATGAAGTCAAGCATCACGACTCGTTAAGTTGATTTTGGTGAAAACTAATCAGTTCAGACTGATCTACGTATTTAAAAAATACAGTAAGAAATGTTAGTTTGAAATTATTTTCTTACAGGATAATTAACCTACCACATTTACTACGTAATGAAGTGGTAGATTATTAGCTTACAACAAATTGATTTCAAACTAACATTTCTTACTGTCTTTTAAAAAAAATAGAGATCAGACTGAACTGACTAGTTTTTACTAGGTTGTTCTACAACATTTTTAAATTTTAATTCCACTTATGGCATTTAGGCATCATCCAGGACTAAGAAAATACTGTTGGTCTTATGGCAACAGCGATGAAAGTTTGAGCATTGAAAATAACAAGGAAACGAAATTCGCTAAGTACTTCTCCCGCTTCGCGTTGCAAACCGCGTGCCAACTCACATAGACCAAAGTGTCCATTCGTTATACAAATTTAATGGTATTTTTCCCTGACAAATTGAAGAAAAGGATGAACTCTAGAATGCGACTTTTAAAAATAAATTTTAAAATAATGTTTTCGTCTCTTATTACGATGAAAAATATGCGACGTATATCGTGATACATATACAATATGAACTCTATTCTTTTTATTTGCAGATGACACTTTGCACCCGTTTATTTCTAGGACCCTTATGTGTAACATGCGTATCTTGTAATAAAATAAATAATAATTTTACATTAAGTTAACTTTTAAGATCACAAAAGCATACAGGAAGAGGAGAAGAGAGAAATTGAAATCTCTTCGTTCTGTGCCACATTTTAACATGGCTAAGATACGAGATTGGAGCACGGCTCCGACTAGCGCCACTTTCCCCCTCTATTTTCAAACTACTAATATGTACCCAATTGTTACCGCCATCTACCGACATTGCTATCAACTACCTAATTATTACCGCCATCTACCGACATTGCTATCAACTACCTAATTATTACCGCCATCTACCGATATTGCTATCAACTGCTTAATTATTACCACCATATACCGACATTGCTGTCAACTATATAATTATTACCTCAATCTACCGATATTGCTGCAAACCTATTGAATACTTCTTTTTATAGCTAAGCGCTTTCTTACGGAAGCACGATCATAGCTGCTGCTTTGTATCAGGTGAATGCTGGAATGATACATATTCAACACGGGCATACGTCCATTCTCACTCGCAATTGAAAATTTAAAAATGTAGCTTATTATTGTAGGTAAGAACTTGTTACAGCGCCGATAAACATTTTCTTTTAGTTTAAAATTTTATGGAAGAATCGAAACAAAAAAGAACTTGCTGTTTATTCGTTTTTGACTCAGTTCAGAAATTTTCTCATGTATTTCTATTTAACCCTACAATCACACCGTGGGGTCACCGGCGACCCCACTCCATATAAAATGCGTTCTGTGCCTGCGCCGTTGTGAGAGTGAAACACGATACTTCGTCTAGCTTCAGTTCAGAACATGCTGTTGAAAGTGCATGTTGCAGATTAGAGCTAGTGCGGCAATTTCTGCGTTTTTTGAGTGCTGGGTTGTATATGACTCCACGTTGTGATTAACGAAATATTTTTTTTTTCTTTTGAACAGCCATATTACAAACTATATTGTAGTGAGCAAATGTCTTTAGAGATGGCGAAATCAAGAAGGTATTCGAGTCAGGAAGACATTGCACGTATTTTGGATGAATCAGATGAGGATCTGTGCAATGTTGATGAACTGGGAAGTGAAAATGAGGATAATGAGGAACATGATGAAGAAGAAGAGGATGAATTTGAAACTAATGCTGATAATTATGATGGTGCAGACTTACCACAACGGAAATTGATGTATTAGAAGAATGGCAGTAAGTGGTACACTAAACCGTTCCATCAAAAATCTACTAGAACCTTGAAGAAAAACATCGTTATACATCTCCCAGGGCCTAAGAGGGAAGCGCAACATAAAACAAGTGCAAAGGACTGTTTTTTTTTTTCAGATGACATTTTGAACAAAATTGTGATTTCAACAAATGAAGAAATAGAAAGACAAAAGTGTTTCTTCAAATCAGATCAGTGTTACCTGTCAAACACTGACAAAATTGAGTTGTGCGTTTTATTTGGTTTGTTTTATCTAGCTGGTGTTCTCAAAAGGTCTTACCTCACCGTAGGTGATATGTGGTCTGAAGCGTTTGAATAGCTTCGTTATCTTCAGGTGCAATTCAGAATCTAGTTCAACAAGGAAGAAGCGTTCTGATTTCCTGAAGACCATTGCTTTTGGACTCTGTGAAGAACACATAAGAAGGAGGGTAAATAACGAGAGACTGCCAAACAGCCAGGCAACAATATTCGTCACGTTCTAGGCATCGAAGAGGAACAACTAAAAAGTGTGTCACACAGGTGTTGGATGACCAGGTAGAAATTGTTACTATTCTATGGTACAAATAGGTATCCATTTTGCTTTCTGTAGCCGGAAGAAAGACAGAAAATTAGTAGCAGTGTGTTATTGTGTAAGACCAGTGTTTGTGCTGAACACCGTCATAACATTTGTGAGAATTGCAAAACGTAAGCAATGAAAACTTCGCTTCATTTCTGTCCATGTGAAACAATATAAAAATTGAAACAAGCAATTAAAATAATTGAAATTGTTACAATGTAAAACTTATGTACTCTACACTATCTTGTATAATCAATAAAGAAACGAATTATACCAACAAATATAAAATGTATAGGATGATAGCCTATTAAAACTACTCTCCAGACTGGGGTCGTATATGATCCCACGTTGTGATACATGTCCTAATAAAAACACGTTGTGATTGTAGGATTAAACTTTCTATAACCGAGAAAAGCAGCAGTTCTTTGAAAGTTATGACTAGTAAAACGGAAGTAATAAAATAATGCAGAATTCTCATGCGAAGAGTAAATTAGTATTTATGTTTCAAATCAATTGAAATCAGAAAACGACCTTGCATTTCTTTTATTAGAGATAACATGCACACGCAATAGACTAGCTGTATTCCATTTTAAATTTCTTAAAAATAAACTAATAATCTGTATTCCCCAAAATTGAAAAAAAAATAGCAAACTGCTTTAGTTTTTAAGTGTATGAGAAGAAGAATGTTGGATTATACTGTCAATGCAACAACTTTCGCTACTTTCCATCTTATTTCGAAAACACGTTTAATAAATAACTTAATAAAAACTACTATTAAAATTGTTCTATAACTCTTTCATTCTATACGTCATAATGCATGAGGTTTGAGCTATAAGTATCACAGTGCAACAGGTATTTTCAGGAACTGCTACTTCAAAGTCCATTATAATATTAATATTGGTTCTTTAGTTAATAACAACTTGCTTTCGTTTACTTGTATTAATAACATACATTTTCTATAAACTCATTTGGAGAATAAAACATATTGGTATTTTTCTGTGTTACACGTGTAAAAGCGATGTAACTATCGTACATTTTAAGTTAATCTGCTTTTGTAATATACAGATTTAAGTTCTCACAAGGGAAGATTTCGTTACGAGCATTTTTAAATAGATATTTTTAATCTTATATGCATCAAACTTACTAGCATCTATTTCCTGAGTATTATCATCACGATTAGTTTCAAAAAGAACTATTACAAAATAAGGCATATCGAACTGCAGTGAATTAAACTGTGTTGTTATATCAAATTCGAAATAGGAACCTGAAACATGTCGTTGAACACTTTGGTACGTGCGAAATTCAATTGGTATTCGAAGTTGTCGAAGTATATCAGCTTTTAATTCCATTGAATATTTTTTCTCGTATTCAACAATTGGCATTCTTAGCTCCTTTGAAGTAATCACTTATTTAGCAAGATGAGCAAACGTAGCATCATCTAAAGTACCATCTGCTTTCTTTGTTTTCCAGTGATAAAATAAAACAACAGTATTCGCACTTCTTTCAAATGTTATTTGAAGCCCACTCTTCCACATAATTTCATTATAGTCACTAAAGAGACCAAACAGTAAACGTAGTGGAAATAACACTGTTTTCTCTGTCCATGGAAGTTTTGCATCAGTTATTAATAAACCCGACTTAAAATATTCAAGCTCGATCTTTGATAATCGACATGTGACAATAGCAGTTTATGTGATTCCTGGATAATCTGTTCTATCAATAACAGTAATATGTTTGCGTACCTATACCTGCGAAAATAAATATGGAACAGAATTATATATTAATTTAATATTGGACCCAGTAGTAAAAGTTCCTCCAGCATCTCTTCCAATGACTTCATATTTGATGTATAAATCGCCGTAGTGTGGTTGCTCAAAACCATCTCCGGAAATGATGTCAAATTTGATGTCTTTATTTGCTTCATTTAAGTTATTAAATGTACGAGGATTCAATGGGAAAGATTGATATTCATAGCTTTCAATAAATTCCATCTTAAAAAAAAATATTATATTCTGTTTTGTTTTTTTCATTCTTGCTATTAAAATGTCAATTTAAGAACCATTTTTAATCATGGGAATTGCACTTGTTATCGTGCCACCAAAACTAATTGGTTCATGCAATTTATTACTAACACTTATTTGAATGGAACGTATATGACTCTCTTGTATAGGAAAAAACAATGGATATTGAGGCTCATAAGCAATTGGTTCTAAACATTCTTTCAATTGTTTAAATGTTGCTATAACATTCGTTTCCTTGTGCTTATATTGACCATCTGCTATAATCATACCTCTTGCTAAACTACAGTGTATATTAAATGATTCAATACTTAAGAACTTTGGAAGACATTGACATATATGAGTCTCTTCTGGCTTAAGATCGGTATTGTTCTTGAAACATAACAACTTACCAACAGTTCCCACATTAAAATTTTCTGCAAATGGTGTAACTTTCATTCGATGAGTTACATCATTTTCATTTAGAAGCACTTCGTTGTTTAGTGTTGTTTCTAATGTTGATTCATAATATTGACCCGGTTGTATATTATGTTTCTCTACTTTATAGAAGTAGGTATTACTAGTTTTTGTTACATGTGGTATTAGATATATACTATAGAATCCAATCACTGCAATTTTCAAATTGTAATTTTGATTATCAATTGTATTATGAAGATTCAATCGAAGCTTTGGTGTAGTTCCTGATAAGTGCAACAGAATCATTTTGAATAAAATACTATGAAATATACCATGTTTATGCATCATTCATGATGTAGTCAAGTTTCAATCTTTCGATAGCTTGACGAAAATCGTTTCCATTTGATAGGAACTTTAATAGTTCAATACATAAATAACCACAAATCACATCATCAACATGTTGAATTCGATCACTATTATATTCAGTTATTGTGTACTTCACCAAATAAATCCAATATACACTTTTGATTTTAAACCCACAAATTTATGAAGAGCTAGGTCCCCAAACTCATCTTTCATTTTACCAGGTATATCAATAACTGAGAAATATTGTATCGATTGTTTTGAGGGTAAATTGTTGTGTTAAAGTATTCAATCATTGACTTCATATACTCATAAAAATTTTGACAAATAATGTAATAAACAAGAGCATCTGTGTCAGCGTATACAAATGCAAGATTATTTCCGTACTTGGGTTTCATTACATCATAATGAAATTGATACATTGTTAATTTCGAAAGATCCAGAAAACTGCTCCCGACATACACAGGTTTATTTAATTTAACAAATTTTCTTAACATCAGAATGAGTATGAAATTTTCCAAATATATCGTCCGTGACTTGAATTGGGGCATAGCAATGAGTGTCCTAGCTTTTCTTTTAGTACAAACGAGTCTTATATCCTTGTACTTTCTTACATTCTCCAGGGTTTTCCCAAACGCACCGTTAATCATAAGTTTGTAGAAATCTTTCTCGAATTTTGTTGAGGCTTTCTTACGGAGATTAGTGTTAAAATCTATGTAGGGCTTAGGCCACTTAGACTGGGAAAACCATAGAATTCTTCATAAGTGTTAAGCCGTGGGAGAGGTAGAATTGTAATAGCAAAAAATGTACAATGTAATTTCTTTTGGATTTAATGTTAGCAATATTTTTTTGTGTTTCCCGTTAGGAGGTGTTATATTCTCAGGACCTAAGGGACAATCAACATATTCATCATGCCAGCTCTGGAGATAATCTAAATCCACCTCCGCAAAGAAACCTCGTTCGTCTTCTTCGGGATAATTTAAAATTTTGTCTGAGTGCAAATTTTCTGGTGTAGGATCCCATGAAAAATTTCCGTAAGGAAGAGACATCCTCATGGCACAATCAGAGAGATTAGTTGCATCAAGATACATAAAGAAACGAGGTTTCTTTTCGGGGATCGAATTCACTTCCAAGAAACTCATTGTTAGCTTTCATATACCTTAAACTACACTGTGACATACCACCGCGAATTGATTTTTCAATAAAGAGGTGCACGTCTATTTCAGAAAATAAGTTTAATTCTATTTTAGATTTATACAGCATAGCATTCCAAGATAAGCCGGGGGAAGTGTAAGAAAAAGCGGGATCATTTTTTAAGACTGGAAGCATGTATTGCGAAAATTTTCCAAAACATCTGTAGTTAACAGAACACCAGTCTTTAGATAATGATCATGAAAATCCGCAAAATGTTTTACATTCATTTTTTTTCCATACTTCTGGGCTAATTGATAGTCTTCATCACTGCATTCACAGCCTTAAGTATGTTATCAAATGCTTTTTGTCGGGGTAGTTCTTTTTCATCAAATTTTGAACGGTCAGTGAAATAATCGTAGGGGAAGATACCTTTTCTACGACTTAATTTAAATTTCTGATCATCGAGGAATATTTAGTGAGTGTATTTTAGCTCTTCCGGGTTGCGTTTTTTAACTAATTCCTCAAGGGAGTAAGGTAAGAATCGGTACAAATCTAAAAACCATAATTCAATTTTTCTACCATTTTTAAGATGAACCCACTTTGAAATTGAAATATTTTTTTCTTCACTTTGTGCAGGAGCTTTTATATCCCCGAAATAAACCCTAATTCTTTAACAAAGAAATGGGCATGATAAGATGATAACCCATGCATGAGGCAAGATACAAACTTTTGTTTTCTTACTAGTTTGTTGGAATTGTTACAAAGATGATTAAGGTAAGTGGCTGTGGTGACGAACCTTTTGATTAATTTCTTTATATGCTTTACCGCAAATAGGGCATTCCTGTGATTGTACATAGTCGAAGGTTTCCGTTGCAGTCAAGGGATTCCTCGGGAAATTTTGATTTAATCTATCTTCATTTTTATTCTAAATCATCCCTCAAACTTTTTAAGAAATGTTGTGCCGGGTTATCACCTTTATATCACTGAAGTTCTGTTAGGGTAATATCTGAACAGCAAAATGTATAGCAATAGCTTGCTATATCATGCCGTTGAATGTTGGTAGTTTTTTTGTCTACGATGTTCACTTACGGGCACTAAAAACGTTCAAAATCTGCCACAATGACAGTAGAAGCTTTTAAAAATTAGGGGTCTGTTCTAAATTTAATTATGGAACCAGGAGCAGGCATTTCGAATCGAGTTGGTTCATGCTCAAGAAAAAAAATCATGTTCTCTTAGTTTATGATCGGAGATAAAGTGAGAAAAACAGCGCTTACAGAAATAATATTGATGATGATCGTTTGTATTCTGACTACGTATAAGTATAGAAAAAAATCTTATTAAGCAGTAATGCCGAGCTGTTGATTGTGCCACCGTTGCTGATGATGTTGTTGCTACTGCTACCGGTATTGTTGCTTTTACGAACAGTAAATATATGTCCGTTTCTTTTGATTGTTTTTCACTAATGTGTAGCGGAAACACTTGTTCTTTTTACGTTTTTTTTAGCTTCTCCAAACACATTGATCGAAATTGGCACGTTCGGGAACTTTTCGTTATACTTATTCTCAAATTTAGACACATCATGCAGACTTACTGGAAAATTAATTTTACTTTCTTCAAAAATAGGCAGTATTTCATTCACATAACACTCATAATGAGAAACTCGGTTAGGGTGCTTTTATCCTATGAACAGGGTGAAGTTTCGCTAACACTGCATATAAAAGACTTTTCTGATGATTATATTGAACATTATCAACAGCACGTTAGTTCTTGATGTGGTCAGGAAGTTCGATGTAGCATGAGGCTGATATGACTATGACTTCAGGCTATACACGTTAACATGCACTTTCAGTTAATCATTTGGAGTGGAGCTTAAAGTCAAGCCTGAACCTTTAACAGTTCTCTCTTCTTGCTTTTAATTCACTAAATATGTCATCATAAACACCTTCCTTCACAGTATATTTGAAAAATAATTTATTTCCACTATGCACCGGAAAATGTTGTATTTCATCACCCGTTTTCGTTTTTTTTTTTATAAAATTCGCACTCAAAATATAATTAGTTTTCAGCACAACTTCATTTTCACACACTAGGTCCAAAAGATGTTCACACTCTTTTTTATAGTGGTAAGAAAGGAGTTGGTATCTCCACTGTTTATTTTCCGCTAGTTCATAATCAACAAAGGTTTCTTCGAATGCTTTTCTTGTTGGCATAATTCTCATGTGTCGATAAAAATGTTTTTTCGCCATTTCACCTTCTCATACAGCACAATTAGTATTTGCTAATTTTGCTATTTGTAAAAGGATCTATTTCTTCTTCACTTTTAAGATGAAGATGTTTGCGTTTGATATGTCTATCACGATTAATTTTCAACATTTCCTGACCGCAATATGAACATTGAATTTTCTCAAATTTGTTTTCGGGGACGGAAGAAAAATACTAAATTATATATTTTTTTTAAAAAATTTCTTCTTCACTGTTTTCCTCGAATACTTTCAATATATTCTTTGCACACAAGAAAAGTAGTTATTTTGAATTAATTTTCAACGTGTATATTAACATATTTTCCGTCAGTTTTTCCACTAAAAATAATTTTAGTAAAATCACATAAAAGATTGTCAGCAAATACTCTGCATCTAAAACAGAATGCTAAGTTGAAGTGATAATCCACAAGTATCTGTTGCTATGAATACTCTCTGACGCTAAGCTTAGAAGTGAAATAATTAATTCTCTCTTTACGAGTGAGTAACTTCCTGTCCAACACCCATCACGTCATGTTATATAAAAAGAAATTTTTAAAATGGAAATTCAAGTTGTTTTATTCATTTACGACTAGATGATAAAAAGTTCCTTTCATAGATTATATCCCTACTATTCGCTAATGAATAAATAGCCATGAAGCGCAAATGACATTCAAACAATCTATGACTATTATATAGGCATCTGTTAAACCTCACGCAATTCCTTCCACGTGTGGAATAATAGCAAGGTTAAAAGAAAAAAAAATGCAAGGTTGTTTTCTGATTTCAATAGATTTGAAACATAAATAATAATTTGCCCTTCGGGTGAGAATTCTGCATTATTTTATTAATTCCGTTTTACTAGTCATAACTTTCAAAGAGCTGCTGCTTTATTTTCGGTTATACGAAAGGCAAATAGAAATACAAGAGAACATTCCTGAACTCGGTCAAAAACGATTAAACAGCAAGTTTTTTTTTAATATTGATTCTTCCATAAAATGTTAAACTAAAAGAAAATGTTCATCGGCACTGTAGCAAATTCTTAGCTACAATAATAACCTACATTTTTTCATTTTCAATTGCGAGTGAGAATGAATGTATATTCGTGTTGAATGTGTATCATTCCAGCATTCACCTGATACAAAGCAGCAGCTATAGCAACACACTTCTGATCACGTTTGTGTAAAAAAGCGCTTAGCAATAAAAAAAAAACTGTTCAAGAAGTTGGTAGCAATATTGGTAGATGGCGGTAATAATTAAGTAGTTGATACTAATATCGGTAGATGGTGGTAATAATTAAGTAGATGATGGCAATGTCGGTAGATTTCGGTAATAATTAGGTAAATATCGGAAGATGGCAGTAATAATTGGGTACTTATTAATAGTTTCAAAATAGAGGGGGATAGTGGCGCTAGTCGGAGCCGTGCTCCAATCTCCTATCTTAGCCATATTAAAATGTGGAGCAGAACGAAGAGATTCCAATTACTGGAGAGACAGTGGAGTTCGAACCCGCGTGAAGCCCGTCACCAAGTCGAAGTCCACGCCGTTACCACCTGGACCACGGGGACTGGAACTTGCATCTTTGGGAGAAGATAAAAAAGAAGTACTTTAATTGTTTCAGGATATATGGTTAAACAAATTTTATAACTAGTTATTTGCTGTTGATCATAGGATAACGTACCATAATACTACACTTCGACTGTAACATTGAAATACTTAGATATTGTTGACTTACGATACATGAAATTGTTTTGAAAGCATTTACAATGATATAACGTAGCTCTGAAGTGACTGAAAACCAGGATTCCGGAATGCGAATGACAATTTTTGTTGTTGCATAATTCGGATTCCTTTTACATTTCTTGAAAGGTTTTCTTTAACGTTTATACGGAGGTATAGGTTGTACCATAGACCTCAAAATAGATAAACTTATCACGCTTCCCCATTTCTGGCTGCGCTAAAACTAATGGGCTCTTGTACGCACGTTTTATTGAATCAATTCGAAAGGCTCCTCTGGCATCGATCTCATAATAGAATATGACTTATCATAGAATAACATATACCTAAAAACATGCACTTTCCCCGACAAATGGTTATCTGCCCTGGTTTGTCCTATCCCAAAATCTAATAATAGTAAAGCCATTAATGGCATCAGGCCAATTGCAATATTACCAGCTTTTGCAAAAGCATTTGAACAGATCTCATAGAAGAGAATTAGTAGCCATACTCAACCAGTTATCTAAACTAAGCAGCACGGTTTTTTTCTCAGAAATCTACAGTAACAAGCATAGCAGTTGTTACGGACTACAAAGCAAATTGATTGGATGAAGGCTAATAAGTTGCTGTGATTTATATTGACTTTGAGAAAGCATTTGACAGAGTCCATCACAATATATTATTGGCAAAATTAAATCAGTATCACTTCTTACCCACTCTGATTAGGCTTCTCTATTGATACTTAACAAATCGTAAACAATCAGTTGTCTATAAGGGATACAAATCATATGAATATTCTGCACTCTCAGGAGTTCTCCAAGGTTCGAACCTAGGACCTCTATTCTTCCTTTTTTTTAATGAACTTCATGGCTATGTTCCTGATAATGAAAAATTGTTATTTTTTAGATGACTTCGAAATATATACAAAAATCTACTCTATCGGAGACTTCATAAGACTTCAGCAAAGTTTTGATAATATTGGAAACTGCTGTGTTATTAACCAACTTGGAGTCAACATAAATAAATGTAAACTATTATCATTTAATAGAAATAAAGCCAGTCATCGATTTGATTATTCCATTAATAAAATTGTACTAAATAGACCTACCGTAGTTAAGGATCTTAGTGTCAGTTTTGACTCGAAATTAACTTTTAATATACACGTTACAAAAATAACAAATGAAGCCTTGAAGTTATTAGGATTCGTAATTAGGACGTCAAGAGAGCTTAACAATATATGTACATTGGAAAAAAATTCCTATGCCTATGTTCGCTCCAAGGTAGATTATGCTTCTTCTATTTGGAATCCATATCAATTGAAACATTGCCTACAATTAGAGAAAATCCAATCAAAATTTCTTAAATTCCTAACTATTAAAGAAATTCGAATCTACCCTGCTTTTGATAGTTACAATGCAGTCATTAAGAACTTTAATATTCAAAGTTTAGAACAAACGCGCAACATTGCTGATCTGTTATTTCTTCAAAATATGGTTCAAAATAAGTTAGATTGTATGGATTTAGTTTCAACAATGCGGTTTCTTGTCTCTTCATCTAAAACTCGCGTTGACAATACTGGTCTCTTCCACAGTAAAAAGGCAAGAACTATTATCCTTTTAAGATCACCAATCTGCAGAAGTTCTACTATATATAACAAACCCTGTACAGTTCACAACGATCTGTATGTATGCTATAAAATTTAGAGGTGCCATTGACAATAAACTCTGTACAACTACTTTGTAAAGCTCAACGCTATAATTAGGCCATTGCCTGTTGTCACTAAATAAATAAATAAATAAACAACACATCCATTGTGTTCAATTACGGAAATCAATATTGTTTTTTTTTTTTTGTGTGTTCACTTAATACAAAAAACTGGTGGTCGCCCTGAGACGCTGAAAAGTATTAACAAAGCTTTTTCTTAAGTGTAGTCTCTGTTTAAAGTTTCATAAACTAAAAGATTCATAGCGTATATCCTGTAAAAATTCTGAGACTACAGGTCTCATATTAAACACCTATTTTTGTTCACCTTGTATATATCCATGTTAACAGTTAACACTTAAACTGGGAACATTATTTTCATTGGAGAAATGTTTCCTCCAACAAAAATTTATTTGTTTTAAATTACTTTTTTCTCATTGTAATATATTTACCAAGCGAGGGGTGTTTGAATCTCCAGATTTTACCATTTCCCAAATTCATCATTTTATCATTCAGCTCATTTCCTGACAAAAAATAATTGATAATACATTCTAAACGAATTAAGGAAAACAGTTTGTGGGGTGTAACAGATAAGGGAAAGAATATAATTGGAGATATTTCAAAATGGAAAAGGGTCTAAAGCATTTGAACCTCTAAAATACTATAATACTCTTAAGATGAGTATGTCTTATTACCGTAGTAAATACAACGAAAAAAAGCACCGTCGTCAGGTCCTAGAGTAGTGCAGTGGTGAGGCGTTGGATTACTGAAAAAAAAGCTCGGGTTCGAATTCAGGTGAGGGCATGATTTATTTTTCAAAATATACTTTTATGTTCATATTTATTATGAATAATTGCTTTCTTTCATTTTTCGTAGATTATCCTAAATAAGTGACCATGGGAACCTGGAGGTTAGGTAGGGTTAGGTGTGGTCATGTTTAGTTACATTTCGTCAGGTGGAAATCTGTCAATTAGTACGTGAAAAAATAATGCTCAAGAAAGAGCCTTAGAATTAGATTTGATTCGTCATCATATGTCTATTTTACGCGAAAGTGTAACTTTTGCATATTTCTTGACAGGGTCGACTGACTGAAGTCGTCTAGTAGCAAAATTATCTCCACATTTTCAACGTTTGTGGAATAAGAAAAGAAAAAAAACGCTTAAACTGCATATAATGTTAGTGGTATAGAACTGGCCTAAATTGAATACTATTCAGCGTAGCCCTCATGGCCGAAGTATTTCAGGCTTTTGGTTAATTGTACTTACATGTTTACGAGTATGGGTTCGAATCCCAAATCTTCAAACATTTGTTTTACTTTTTCTAGCTACGTCGGAACGTTAAATTTTCGTTCTCTACCAATTGTAAATGGCGTTACCATTGAAAATAAAAAAAACAATATGTCGAATTTATTTACAAATTTTTATATAATGATGAAAAAAATAAAGACAATATACAAAGAGAAAAATTATTTCTGAGCATTATCAACAATAATTGCTACGAACGACTAAACGAACAGCTGAGCAACGAAGGGACCTACAGTTTTGGCTAAATTCTGTTCTAAACCACTCTGTGCAACACTACCCAACGGACTTGAGGCCATGTTTACGCGCACTGAGAAGTAAGAAAATTTCTCGTGTAACGCTATACACAAGCTTATTCGAAAAAAACATGTATAATACAGCTCGCCACTTTTATGTATAGTCTACGTCGGATCGATTCAAGCTCATGCCATGTGCACTTTGTGGAAGACAAACACCCTTTGCGCATGGGCGGATTTAGTAGAAAGACCCTGGGGCAATAAAATAAATTTTATTGATGAAAAATTTCAATTAAACAGAATGAGACTTTAGAATGAAACATTTAGTCACTCAGAAATGATTGGGCGCTATATCCCCATAAATCCGCCCATGCGTGTGCGTGCGTTTCCTTGAGGTTCTCGCGTTTCCTCTTACTTTCTTCGTTAAACCAATTAATCCCATCATCATTCATCCGGCCTGAGCCAAAGTTGCCTAAAAGGCCTTAAAACTAAATTAAATTCAAAATCAATTTTATGTATACACGCACTGCCCTTTATTCTGGTAACGGAAGAGAACATGGGACTTGCACCTCATCTTCAAACATAGTTCAGCGAGGATTTTCAGTTTGGGGGTGCAACAGCCTAGTTGCTGTTCCATTTTCATTTATTTTATTCCCCTTTTATTTCCTTAGTCTACGTTCTGTTTCCTTTCTGTGTGTTCTCCTTAGCTCATTCTTTTTGGTTGGTTTTAGTCACGCTTTGATCGTGTTTGGTTTTAATTTTTGCTTTGGTTTTTAATCGTTATCCATCCGGGTTTTCGTTAGTCACGCAACTTTAATTTGGATCTAGTGCTTGTTTCTTATTGGACTCTAGTCAATGCTTCGTTCCTTGCTTTTTGCTGATTGGCGTGAATCAGCTTTCTTCTCCGTTTGATGGGAGAACTCCTCTCCCTCGCCATGTAAGTTTGGTTCCAATTTGTTCACGCAGAAGGACGGACGTTTGGGCTTCCAGTAATTAGCCTTTCCACAGCCCTAACAACTAATGGTAATTATAGAGATATTTAGAATATTAAAGCAGATTTTCATTTCGTTCATTTCGAATAACATATACATTACTCGTTGGTAATCGTTTAAAGAATAAAATCATACTGACACAAGTCCTAACAAGAAGTTCATCTCAAGAAATTTCTTCGAAATTTCACGTCGATAAAATTATCATTATTTTATATTTTTGAGATTATTTGTCAGTATGTGCCACATGTGCTAAATTTCAGTATGGGGCCGCTATTGACCGAATTTCTGCATTTCAAATATCGGAGCGTTAGATTCTAATAATCACATGCATAATTTTCGTCTCCAGTTTCCAAATTCTTTCGAAATTCCCGGTTAGCAATGTTAACAGCTACCGTATATTTCCATTACTAGTCAAATTAGCAA
>JAGDQP010006552.1:35198-67645 GCA_022664845.1 Lepisma saccharinum | reverse complement strand
TGTTCCTTATAGGCATAGTAAACCTTACATGTTCCACATTGCAAACGAGAAAAAAAAAGAAACACATGTAATAGTATGTTGATAAATTAGAAGATGGAAACAAATTTAGTGCCAAACTAATATAAAAAGAATTCTTCTTTTGAAATAGCCAAAAATGGGGGCAATTTTCTACTCGTGTCTTAAAATTTATCTGTTCTGGGCATGCCACTATATATTCCACCTATTGCGAATATAACGCTCTAATAATTACAACATTAATGAACTAGTGTTTATAACAATTTGCACTGATGGAATGAACACAGCAGAGCTGAAACGGATCACCGGCTGTCGGGAGTTGCTGCTCAAGTTTTGTACTGTGTCGCCGGGTGTAAAATTCGAACGTATTCGAATGCGGTGATTCGATTTAGATATGATAACCCGGAGGAAGAAGGAGAGATTTTGATTATTGCGTATGAACAGTGTTTCTTTCAGGGTGACCAGGACCGGAGATGTTACCCCGAAAACACGCAAAATAAGACGCCGAAATTCTCAGTTAAATAGATTTTCCAGACCGGGTCACTTATGTTTGGGTCAGGCCCTATCACCGGGTCATCGAAAGTGGCCCGGAATTGAATGTGGAATACGCACCTAAAGAGAACGTGTGTGTAAAATAAGATAAAAATAAAGATAAATAGATAGCGAGAAGAAGCGAAAGACGCAGCAAAGACACGATAACAATACATCAAGGAAGAGAGAAAGACCAATGAAAAACATGAAAACTACATTATCATTATGCTAAACAACACACACACTGTTTACTGGATTCTGACCAGTTATGCTTTGTAAGTTCTTCACAACCCGGAGATGAATATGTTTGAATACTTCAGTGTATGCGAAAAGGAAACTGGTTGTTGGAATCGAACCCGGGTTTGAAATTAGAAACCGAGCACGCTAGCGATACTCCACAGGTGAGTCTATCCAAAACGTGCTTAACAAATGCTATAGTGTTTCTTTCTCAGAATAATAACAAAAGATGGGTTCTACAGATGAATGATGTTCTTAACTGTCGTGGTAACCCCCTGAGACTTGTTTTGGACTTTTCCAACCAACATTCGTAAATCGTCTTGCTCTCTATAATGACTCAAGTGCTTCATTCCACAGTCGGAAATATTCTCCGTTTTGTATGAGAAGTGATGGTTAGATTATTCACGATCGTTTCGTAAAAAATCTTCAACTTGAATAGTGTTTGAACCTATGTTGGTTTCATTTCGTACTGAAATGTCCAGCGCGTTACCCCTACTCCATCTTGCCAGCGAAGGACACAGCAGCCATGAATAACGAAGTTCAAATGCGAGGAAAATGTAAGGTTGAGTATATGTGTTACATTTTGTCTGTATGTATTGTGTGGTAAGTAAACACATGTGTATCCATGTCCTTTTTGTCATGTCGAATTATGAAATGAATATATTATGGCAATTTTAGGAACAAATCCAGTTTAGGGTAAGCATTGCCACATTAAGATACGGTCATTTATTGTCTTTTATTTTAACGTAAACCATCCTGAACCGATTTACCAGGACAGTTAAGAACACGTCATTGATTTGAAGGACCCATTTTTAATGTTATGATTCTTAGAAAGAAACATAATAGCATTTGTAAAGCAAGTTTTGCATAGACACCTGTGGAGTATCGCTATCGTCCTGGACTTCTAATTTGAAAACCTGGGTTCGATTCCCCACCAACCAGTTTCTTTTTCGCATACACTGAAGTATTCAAACAGAGATTCATCTCCGGGTTGTGGAGAACTTACGAAGCATCACTGCTCAGAATCCAGTAAACAATGTGCGTGTTTTTTAGCATAATGATAATGTAGTTAACATGTTTTTCATTGGTCTTTCTCTCTTTCTTGATGTATTGTTATCGTGTCTTCGTTGCTCCTTTCTCTTCATCTTCTCACTCTCTCTATTAATCATTATTATTTCTCTTACGTTACACACACAGTCTCTCTGTTTGTGCGTGTTCCACAGCCAAATTCGGGCCACTTTCGATGATCCGGTGATAGGGCCAGATCCAAACATAAGTGACCCGGTCTGGATAATCTATTTAACTGGGAATTTCGACGTCGTATTTTTCATGTTCTTGGGGTAACATCTCCGATCCTGGTCACCCCTGAAAGAAACAATGTTCAAACGCAATGAAATAATTGAAATATCCCCTTCATCCTCCGTGTTATCAGATCTATATCGAGTCACCGCGTCAGAATGCGTTCGAATCTTGAACCTGATTTCACAGTCAAAAACCTGACCAGCATCCCCAGACAGCCGGTAACCCGTTTCAGCTCTGCCGTGTTCATTCCATCTGTGCGAATTGTTATACACACTAGTTCATTAGTGTTGTAATTATTAAAATGTTATATTCGCAATAGGTGGAATCTACAGTGGCATGTTCGGGGCAGATACATTTTAAGATACGAGTAGAAAATGCCCCCCTTTTTCAAGAGAAGAATTGTTTTTATATTAGTTTGGCACAAAATTAGTTTCCGTTCTATAATTTATAAACATAATTTTAAATGTGTTGCTTTTTCACGTTTGAAATGTGGAACATGTAAAGTCTGCTATGCCTCTAGGAACATCCGAATTTTGCTTTTGAACATTTATAACTTTTCATTTTGATACAGTTTGCATATGTAATCTTGGCTCTTTCTGTTAGACATTATCATCCATTCATTTTCTTTATATGTTCAATTTACATTAGTAGTCTGGAATAGATGGTATGGCCTACGGTATCTACTGGGTTTGTTACAATCAATGATTCCGCCAGTCCCGGGCCCTTGTGAGGGAGGTGTCAGCCTGAAATCCTCGAACCTACCGCAATGTTAACATTTTTATGGTCAAAAGTTGATATACACAATCTACCTACACCCTCCCAATTTTGACTTTACAATCCCTCCAATCTGAAAATCCTGGCGGAATCCTTGATTACAGTGTATTCCGGAACGAGGACGTTCAATGAGCCCCACCGAATTTGCAACCGAACGCGGAGCAAACAAAGCATGTGTGCTACACTTTTGACATTATCCTAGATTCTCTCAAAACTCTGCAGTTCCACTGGAAATCATGATTAATCTGACCATCAACTTTGGACGCTATTTTGAAAGTGACAATGAATTTTCAAGCAATGAATATATTAGAATTGCTCTGAAAAAATATAAAAAGATCACTTCTATCTTGCTGTTGGATTTGTGGGAACTGAACTTTATAATGTTAGGTTCTTTTTTACTACGTTTGAATTCCAAATTTTTATCTGCACTCCCTCTTCTTCTTCTCTCTCTCATTTCTCTGCCTAGCAAACATCCATCGGTTTAAATTTTTCATTGTGTGTGTTAAAATTTTTCTCTCCAACTTACGTATTCGTCTAGTTTTTATTCTTTAATTTTATTGATACTAATACATGTCCATTTTGAAAAAAAAGTGCTTACGATTTTTGTTGATTTTAGTATAGGCGAGACGAAGGAAGGAGAAAGAGGGGGTCTGTTTACCAGACACGATTATGGGATAAGAAAGTGCCATTTGGGTTGCCTAGCTGCACGGCGTTCGTTGACATAATTTTTTGATGCGAAGTGTACCTTCATGGTCAACAGAATTGACTATGGTACTCGGAGGCGCGTACGAACTCCGCAGTTTGAAGAGGAAGTGTTTCGACGAGCACCCGATCGACGCATAGCAGATGATGTGAGTGGGAGTAGGACAACTGTTTGGGAGGTTCTCCACCAAGAACACCTGCATCCATACCATATTCAGCCGATTTTGAGCCACGTGTAAACTTCTGTCAGTGGTTTCTTCAGCACTGTAAAGAGGATTCTGCATTTCTCCAAATGATACTCTTCACTGACGAGGCGACCTTCTCTAAGGATGGTGTGTTTAATTGTCATTATAGTCACATGTGGGCAGAAGAAAATCCTCATGGTGTTCGAGTAGCAGATGCCAGAGTTTTTGTTGTACCACTTTGAAACTGATTTTGACCATAGTAACTGGATTTGTGAGCCTGTAATAGTTGCAGGGTGGTCTTAGAGGGGTAGGAGTAGGTCCCCAGAAGTATGGAGGCTGTATGAAATAATGGAGAAGATATGTGTTAAACAATGAGTTATTATTTAATTATTATTTAAATTGTGATCCGCCATCTTGTTATTTGCTGACTTTGCGTCGTTGGCGGGCCCGCAAGCGATGGTTGGATCCGGTGCTAAGCACCCGTCGCCGCCAAAACCCCGGTATAAAGCGCCGATCGCGAAAACTGGAACACATCGTGGAAGATTACATTTAATGTAGTATATTAATTTTTATTGAGGAATTAGATTTATTTGGGGGTGGGTTTCATTATTTTATTTTGAAGGAGAATGACTATACATTCGCCGTCATCGCGAAGCTCACAGTTGATGTGTCTTACTTGTGGCAAATTTCGATGAATACTATTTAACTCTTAACATGTTATCATGATTCAGCTTGTTTCTTTGAAACGACCCGACGCGTAGTTTTTCTTTATCGCACCTGTGCTGCTGAGGAGAAGGGAACTTCAGGCTCGGATCGTGTATGGACACGCTCCGGCATTTCCAAGAATTTTAGTGTGTAAGTGTTCACAAGAATTCTCGTCTCCCGCTTGATTGACAGCGGCGCCGGCTCAATCGTATTTTTGTTTCTTTAACATAGAGTCGACGTGAAGCAAGAGATAATTGATTTTTTTAAGTTCTGTATTATATTATTTTGTGTCTCATATTAGAACTTATGTTGCACAATACTTACCGTTTAACTTAAGCTGGCTTCTACTGCCGTCATTATTAACTTTTTGTATTTCAGATTTTGATCCATCTTAAAACTAAAGTATAATTATAAAATAAATATATTTCTGTACACTCTACTTTTTTTCTTTCATGGATTTTTTTTTACCTTTATACGAAAAACTTTATTTTCATTTTTCTTTTCGTTTTATAATATTTTTTACAAGAGATTTTACAATCTCATCGTTTTTTTGAAGACTGGTAGTATGGAAAGCAGAAATTATATTTTTTCCTCACACACTGAAATAAATAAATATAATACAGAATAGTCCACAAAGAATAGATTCTTCGTGTTGAATTCGAGTTTTACTTACATGATATAATTTGCAATTTTGTTTTAAAAATTTTATAGTTGGTTTAGCAGGATTATTTCCAAAACTATCAAAATATCGGCCCCTCATGTTTATTAATATATATGGCAAACCCGTGAGTTCCTGGGGAACTTGAGGCACTTAAATTTACTATAAGTGCCGCTGGATATTGAACTTGTTTTGGTAAAGTGTCCACTGAATAAATTCCAGTAAGCGTAGCTGCGCTACTACAGTCCTGAAGCACAATCAGTCCACATCTGATTCACTTTCACTTATTCGTGTTGGTTCATACACTTCTGTTTTCAGGTAGAATGAAAGACTGTAGATGTTAATATGTTATATAGTATGCGTACACTGACGCTTCTTTTAAAGCACAACGAAAACTTGTAAACTGATGAATATGGTGAACACAATTTTGTGATGGAAATGCTAAAGCATTATATTTTGGGCACTGTATGTCTTCCAAATTAATCGATGTTCTTTGTAGAAGAAACTCGATATATTTGCCGTGCTTTGTCATGAAATAATACACAATGACTGTGCGAGGTATACTTGGTAACTATGTTTTTAACTTCGCTGTATTCAACTTCGCCTTCTATCCACTCTAGACCAAATACTTGCTGGCTTAAATAATTATTTGTATATCTTAAACTAGGAGTAATCTTTGATATTGGAAATTGAGGTTTAAATATCCACCTTTGAAAACTATTGCTATCTACATGAACTATGGCTAATTCTTTACCTATGAAATTATTTTCTTCATTATCATCGAAGGCTGAAAAATGTAAGACAGTTCTCATGGTTGAACGTAAACTAAACTAATTTTACATGGTATGATCCGTATATACATTTCGATCCTTATCGATCTGTATAATGGAATCAAATTGAGCGTAAAGAATACATGAAATAGATTGTGCAAGATTTTAACTGAACCCAATTCGGATATTAACGGGAGAATACTTAATAACATCCCATGTAGAATCATCTAAAGTATTAGTAGAAGGAATAAAAGCATAAGGAGTATATCCATGAGGGTAATCAGAATATGTGACCGTATGACTCACATTTTCATGAAATATACCAGTTCCAGAGAACAGGGTGTGATAACTTTAAACATATTGTTGTTCAGCATAATCTGAAGTAAGAGGGTTGGGAGGATAAAATTGGGAACCAACTTGTACTTGCAACTTATTAACATTAAAAGTTTCAAAGTGGAAAGGATTTTCATAGTATTTTCCATTGTATGCAATATTTGCAGTAAAACCTATAATGAGATCCTTTGGTACATTTCCAAGAAATATATTATCAAGATTATAGGAATCAACGTTTGCAGGAACAGTATGTACCCTTGTTTCAACTCTAGTCAGTGGTAATTTTGCAGTATCATGAGTCATAACACTGTTGTTAAGCTAAATCAGCAGAAATATTAATTCGACGAACATAAAAAATAACCGCTTCCAGATTAACTTTAAATGTAAAATTTTTAGCTGCCATTAAGCAGAATGCATCTTTACTACGACTTAATTTTATACGAAGATTGAATTTATTTGGAAGAACTCGATTTGATCCCGAAATATCTGTATGAAGTCGTCCATACATATCAATGGAAGCTCTACCAGCAGCAAAAGATTTTCGTTTATAATAACCAGCATTATTTTCATTAAGACTATTAAAATGCTCTGCAGTATCCTTATACCATAATCCAGTGGCTAAATCAGTTTTGCTTGCATCTTCAGAATAATTAGGTAAAATTTCATATTATGCTCTAAATGGATACGTAACATTTGAAGAAGAAATAATTTTATCATTTGAAGAAACATCCACTTGGCTAAAAAGTGAATGTAAAAAGTTATTCACCGGCGCTACATTATCTGCCATAACGGCCGGTGGTCCTTCTGCTGCTACTTGTAAATTATCTCCATCCCCCTTAATACTTTACACTTGACAAAGATAAATATGTGCATTAAGAATATATTCAGCAGTATCTCCTGGCTCAAGAAATTCAATAGGTCCATCAGAAGAAAGCGATGAAATTGATCGATACTCTACCATCCGAGATGATTCGAAAGCAGTTTGTGTCAGAGACAAACTAAATCGAATTCATTTGTACAGCATTCATTACTTTTAGGTGTAAGAAACGACATATTTGACTGAAAATATCTCTACCCTCTGTTTTGTTACAAACACGTCGTCTTTTTAAACCTGGTGTTCCAATACGCACAGAAGTCTTACGTTTTCGTGCCCTTCTTCTACCACTACCACTAAGCAACTGAATGACTATTTTCTGCTTTCGTTCTTAAAGATTATCCTGCTTCGCGAACTCGTGCTTTTAAAGATTCCTTAATTGGCCGGTTTTCCAGCATATCCCCCGCTACTTGTATTCCCGTTTGTAAAGCTTGTCGCCCTACTGCTTTATCTCCTTGTTTAATGAATGGCATAGCAAATCGAAACAATCCGCGAAATAAACTCCCAATACCATGTCCCCGTTGATATACTGGTCTTGCAAAGTAAGGTATACCTCTAGCTCTATGCATAACTGTATAGGTTTTCATTTTGATGAGCGCTTAAAGTGAAGTGTTACGGATAATGTTCCGGATGCGAATGGTAAATTTCGGCCTACGTGATCCTTTAGTATTATTTCTACAGTGTCAAATGAAAGTTTTGCAAGTGGAAAATAATGTACATTTGAAAAGTTATGGTTTGTACTTTCCCATGATGATTGTCGGTCATACCTATAATTCATAAAAGAGGTGTTTTTGTATCTCCTACAAACTGAGGTTGAATTATATCTATAAACAAACACTTGATGGGGATATCCAATGTCTAAAAATGGCTGTTTAGGAATAGGAATATCTTAAAATATTAGTATTAGGTTCAAAACCTAATTATAATGCTAATATGGATGATAAACGTAAAGATTTTATACTATTATTAACTTGTACAGTGACAATATTTGAATATTCAAATTTTATACTTGAACTAATTTTATTCAATTCATCTAGCAACTGTTGAACTGTGGAATAATATCCTTGTGCTATTTTGTGTTTTACATTATCATACCATATTATATTTTGACCAGAAATAACATTATCACAAGTTACGGGAATATGAAATTCACTTCATCCTACCATCCACGAATCATTTAAATGTATTTGATTATTAGGAATATTGAAAAAATGTGTTGGACTATTATTAGAATAACTTCAAATACTTCCATTAGAAGTAAGTGTAATGTAGAAACTATTGTCAGAACTTTCAGAAATCATTTTCTTTTAAAATGTAGTATCACGCTTGTTAGTTCCAAATTGAAATGGCAACTTTTCCCCTTGCACATCTTTTAAGTCTACTTGAAGAGTATCAAAATATTTCTTTTTAACTATAACATATTGTGGACAATCAAAAATAAATGATTTTATTTCTCCGTAATGATAATCTTGAATTCCAATTTTTCGAATTAGTTTTCCATAAACAGGTTGATCTTTTACAATATCAATACGAACATTTATTTCTAAAGGAATAATATAATCAAGATTTGTGTGAAAAGGTACTTGTATATTTTAGAAACGTTGCTTTCTTTTTCAGGTTCATGGGATAATAGTGAACTATACGTGTATTCACTTTAGAATCATTATTAAATCCTAAAATATTTTGTAAACCGGAACTCATCGCAAAAAGATATTCATGTTTAGGACTTCGTTTATGAAAAATATAAACTTTCCTTTGCTGATATTGAATAATGATAGGAGTTTCTTCTATTACTACAGGATCATCATTGATCATGCCTTCAACACTAATCATTTCTAAATCATGAAACTTTTTATTAAGAGTAGTACTATCGTCAAATACAGTATATGTAAATTTACTTTCTCGTCATATTCTTTTCCCATTTGTTTAGGTAAAGTCGTACGAATAATATCTAAAACCGAATGTATCGATTCATAATATCCGACTGGAAATTTTTTATTATATTCTACTATATTTGTATTCCTTATTTGAATAATAAATTGTTCTTCTTTTTGAATATTATAAAAACTCCACGGAATAGAAAGTCCACTTAAACGTACCACCCAATTTCCCGTTAAATGAATTGGCTGACAAAGTTTCGTATTATACGAAGAAGTTTTATTTTCAAAAATATTATTGCAAACATTTGATGGCAAGGTAACATAAAACTCATCGGATTGTTCTTGAGACATCATGTTTACGACTGAACTAATTTTTTTGAACCCAACTCTTCATAGAAGGTGGATAACCTAATCATTTGACATAAATCCAACCTTTTCTACGTTTTAATACTATTTCAATAAGTTTGCTGTTTTCCTACAAATATTTTTTGTAATTCCTGGTGCTAAAATGAAACTTATAAGTTCAGCATTCCAATCTCGAATTTTATAAGTCATTGGATTACTTTGAATACACTAGCCCACAATAAATATTTCACGAAATATTTCAGTAAATATCCTTTTTCTAATTTGTATATATTTATTGACTCGAACGTAATCTCCCGCTTCAAATTTACATTGCTTAACTTTCTTTTCTTCCCCGTATAATCTTTCCCAAATTTCATTAATATTAGAATCATTTACTTGCACATGTGCATATTGAATGGAAGAATGTTTGTATGATTATAACTTTTTAGAAAATCTTGCAAAATATCAATATAACGATAAGTATTTTCAGCAGTAAAGTATTTATATATTTTTTTCCTTCAAAGTACGAATATAACGTTCTACGAAAGCAGCTTTGATTTCAGAATGTACACTATAATGATTCACTTGATATTTTTGAAAAAAAAAACGTTTTACATGTTGATTATAAAATTCTGTTCCTAAATGAGTTTGACAATGAAGTAGAGGTAATTTTCTTTTACTTAATATTGATTCTATTGCTTTTTCCATGACATGACCTGTTTTATTTTTAACAGGAATACGAACGGCATATCGACTAAAAGCATCTATACATAAATTATATTTATATCCATTATTATATTTTGATACGTTTGCATATCTGCTAAATCCATTTGTACAAGTTCATTAGCTGTATTAACATATTTTACGGGGAAAATGTTTCCGTGCAGGAGTTTGTAAAGTGTATGTATCTTGTGAAGCCAACAATTTCCTTACTTTTTTCTGAGAAAGACCAGTTTTCTATTTTAACTTGGAGATACTACCTAAAGAATTTGAATTTGCATAAGCATAATAAATTTTATGAAGTGACACATTTAAAACTTGTATTCTTTATGGTTTTTAGAAAATGTAGAAAAACGTTTATTTATTCCTCGACTAACACTTCTTTTTCACTATTACTTTACTAGAATTCCTCTTTACTATTTTAGTAATACTATTTTTCTGATTTAGTATTTTAGTAGAACCAAATTGAAAATTAATTCTAAGGGAATATTAATATTTTGCAATAATTTCATAAAATCCTGAATGCCAACTGGATTTCTAGGAGTCTTTCGAGTTCGTACCACGTCATTAATAAGATCAATAATATTTGAACCTGGAATTACTTTGTTAGCTATAGATACTGCGCAGGTTTGATCCCAACTGATATGATTTGAAGCCTGCAGGAGATTTAATAATACTTGAGTCTTTTTAGCAAATGATTTTGGTACTGAACTAATAATATATTGAATCATGGGTAACGTATTTGATGATTTAGAATTGTAAACTGGTAAAACAATTGGTTTCTGAGACTGAAGTATATTCTAAATAACGATATAATGTATTGCTGATACATTCTCCATTTTTCATCCGTAGGAAGATCACTTTGTTTTAAAATTTCGTTATCGAAACGTGTTTGATGCAACTATACAGACTTCATAGTGGAATACATTTGTTCACCTGCATGTTCTGGAATGAGTACTAATTTTTGAAATTGCGAAGACATCTTAACGATTAAATAAACTTCCAGCCACTGCACTTAAGATTGGAACTAATAATAAAGGCAGAAAAACAACACCTTTTTGCATTAACAGTTTACGTTCCTTTTTTAAACTTGATCGTTAGAGAGAGGGTGCACGTAATGTCTTCTTATGTCGACGCAACCTTTGCTTCTGACGAAGAGAGAGTTTAAAGTTACCATTTAAAACATTTTTACCTACTTGTACAATAGTTCGAATAACACCACCAGGTGCATTCTGAACTAATGCTTTACGCTTCTTATTTTTACATTTACAAATTGCACTGAGCTCATTCAGATGTTTTATGCTTGACATCTTGATGACAACTGACCTGAATTGGTTTTTTCGTGTCTTTCATCTGGATAGATGTACATACTTTCATCTGGAAATATATTTGAACTTAGACGTAGAGCATCCGGTGTAGACTGAGTTAAATGGAAAAGTAAATATGTATGAGGCTCAGCAGTAGTATTTTGAAACTCTTGAATCACATCTTTACTATATTGCGGCATAACTTGGGTTGCTAAATATTGTATTTGTAACTTACCTCTAGGATTCTTAAACGCAATGTTATAATGGGCGTTGAATGAGAAATAACGTGCATATTTACCTTTAGGAAATAAATTTTGAACTATAAAAATCACACTTAGATACTTATGCAAATTTTGAAAACGTCAGCATTACTTTCAGTCAAAAGATCATCGAGAACTAGCAATGGATTTTCCTTAATTTCAAAAGTATTCATATCAGGAGTTCTGAAACGAAATCGAATATTACTTATTTGACTAGATAATTTAGGTATCACAGCATCATAGCACCAAACTATTTCCTGGGGTTTCACGATGTATTAATAATTAATTCACAAAATAAGTTTTCCCAGCTCTGCTGGAACCTGAAAGCAGGATGAAGGAAGGGAAGCATTATGAGATAGCGACAAAAGAGAAATGAACTAACAGTTGTTAAGTCTTCTTTTATAACCGAAAGGAAGTGTTTCGAATTATTATGGAATTTACGCTTACTTGCAACGTTCTGATGTGTTTTTGTTTCTGGCCTAGATATAACTTTGAATCCTGGCTTCCTATAGATACCATTAGGATTACTATTGATCTTCCTTTCTTAATTATGCTTAACTAAATTTACAGTGATCGAAATTAACAATATGATGCGCACGACAATTTAAAGTGATTCTCCGAATTTTGAAAGTGGGTTTAATATTCCCAGTCTTAATTTTCCTCTCCTTATACGAATAATTTTAGGCCCTATCTCCCAACCCTCTTTGACTTTATTAGTCAAACCTCCTAAGTAGTATTAGGAGTAGTGGGAAGCAGTGGAGGTTGATTTCTCTTTTGTCTGTGGAACATAGAATCTGTATCTGAGTAGATAGAATTTTCTATTCCCACTTTTTCCAATAAACTTTATAATTTCAATCTTGCCCATGATGAAATGAAGGCTGACAAAATAACATTGGAAAAGGAATTAGGAGTATTAACATTTTCTAAATCCCTTTACGTTATACCAAGGCATCTTCGATCAGAAGTACATTTTGTACTTCAAAGTGAGGTGTTCGGGGAATATCGAAGAACGACTTACCATTATTGACAACCCTTGTCAGTGTTAAATCAGTTATCTGTCCCCACTTCCCAAACAGAATTTAAAGAGTTTTGCGATATAGCGCAAACCAGGGTTTTTGCTGCTGTTATCAGGATTGAGTTGTATACCTTCATGCTGTAATGGACCGAAGGTCATGTATTACCTTTTTTTAATTATTCTGTTATGGTGTTTTTCTGTATTAAAAAAAATAAAAAAAATGTAGGGGTTTTTTATGAGTTCGTTTTATATTGTACAATTTTGCGAGAGATCGAAGTTTGGGTTTGTGCAACTCAAAGTCTTTCGTTTATCATTTGTTATTAGTTGTCTTGGTGAATCGGGATTGACAGAGCCAGCACTGTTGTGTGGTTCTGCGTCTAGAGAGGTTCTACGTCTAGATAGGCACTTCGCTTGTTTGATTACATCATTTTTTGCTGTTTCGTTGGAAGCAAGCGCTGAGTCGCATCGAGGATTAGCGTTGGCGTTTGAGCCAGGTTGTCTGGCTGAAAGTATTGTCGAATGGGCATAATGGAGGCAACTTGTTTTCTAAATAACTTTTAGTATTTTCTGGTTAAAAGTTTCTTGATGAATTACTAATCGAATCAGTTCAGTTTCATTTATCTTTTAAAAGACGTGAGTATTTCGATTGGCTATTTAATTTCTTCTAACTACGTGACGTTAAAGATAGTGACTTATTTGATTTGTTTTCCTTGATCGGTGCGTCCGGTAACGAATTGGAATTTCTATTCAATTAGAATAAACCTTAATTTTCTATTGGCAAATCAGTGATTTAAAATTCGCTTGTTAATTAATCATCGTGGTTAATATTGAAAGAAATTCACATAAAGATTCACACAAAGTCTTAACATTGTGACTAATTAAACCGTTTTAGCAAGTGGTTGTTTTTCCCAATTAAATAAGATTTCCTTTTGGTTGATTAAGGATACGGGTTAATTTCCTTTAAAGTTAAAGACCACTTTTTAATAGAGTTAAAAATGTGAACGTAAAGGCGTAAAGTTTGGGTACTTCATTAGCGAAAGTAAAAAAAAGATCGTTTAATTAGTGTAGTTTAGAACCCATTAAACCTAGTAAATATTACAATTAAACATCGTGGGTAAGTTTTAAACTTTAAATATAGATCTTTGTCGAAATTAAATATTCAGTTTAAAATTAATAATCATCTCAGTAGAAAACGTGTGAGAAAGTGGGAAATTATTAATTAATTAAATTTCCAGTAGAAAGTGGGCGAAGTTGATCCTATTTGGAATTTAATGATCAGGGAGTAATCTCGCGAGTGCTATTTGACTTTGTTTGTGATTAGGTCGTGGTTTAATATCAGAATTAAAGTAAATAACGTTCTGAAGTTTTTGATATTAAATATAATTCTGACGTATCTTAAATCTAAACCTATTCTTATCGGCTCTCTGAATTCGGTTTGACTTTGTTTTCTAATTGATTTATTCGAATTTTGGGTTGTTCAGTCACCCTTGAAAGGTGTCCAGCAGGAATCATATGGAATTGTAATCTCTTTCTATCAACTTCTTTCCTGTTCCAATATGGTATGTGTTAATTTTATTTTGTTTGAAGTATGTATGGGCGAGTGAGTTTGGTTCGATTTGTTTTCGATTGATTTGAATTGTTCGAGTTTAGAGTGTTCGCTCACTATCGTTCTGACTCGGTTGGATTCTTCATTGAGTCATTGAATCAAAGGAATAAGCTGCGAAACTTGGTCTCGCAAATTTAATTTGTCGGATTTATATTCTAAATTCATTCATCGTGTAATAATAGTATTCAAATTCAATTTTGAAATTCATAACGTTTTTGTTTAATAGAGATTTTCTGATTTCTATAATTGAAGCGTCGGTTGATATTAACTTGAATCTATTGTGAATTGTTATTGATTTGTTGAGTTAATCTTGAGTAATAAATCATTATAATTATATTTCTTTTAACGTTAAGATTTGTTAGTTCGAATTTTTCCAACGGCAGGACCTTTTACTTAGACAGCTTGTTTTCGGAAGATTAGAATCGGACCTTAGTCAAGCGATACTGATCTGAATTTGTTTTCGGATGCCATCTTTTCTTTAGTTTCAAGCGTTTGATTATACCGTGGTTCCCGAATCACGTAGATTGGCGCTTGTTAATGAGGGGAAGAGGGTTTCAGGAGAAGCCACACAACAGTCATGGTTTCAATGCTCAGCATAGTCCTCAATATACTTATGCTTTTCCTCCTCACTAGTACATTGAGATGGAAAACCAGGAGCTTCCCGTTTCATCTGCAAGAAGTTATTAACATAATCTTCAAATAAACCCTCTTTCATTTTAAACTCGTAAATTTCATAAGTATCAAGAACGGTATACACTTTCTTGATACTCTCATGCAATTGAGGAATTCAAAATGTGCCGGTGAAACAGCGTTGGTCAACAGTATGGTTACAATCATTACTACTCATTTCCTCCATACAAGTACGACAGAGGCCGAATACAAGGCGTTCATTCGCATTATATGGAACCAAAGGAATAGCAAGATCTTGAGGAACGACCTTGCAGAAAAAGAACTCCATGAATTTCCTTGAGATCAGGACAAGCTTTCCCTCGACAAATGGTAGGCTTACCAATAGGGAGAAGTTTCTTTTTCATGACATGGATATAAACTGCATATGTCGACATAACGAATAATTTCGTCTTCAGGACACTCAGAGAGATCTGAAAACTTCGGTCCTATCTCCCTTTTAAAGACTCTTTAGGTACTAATCCACTTTCTATATTTTTACAGGGATCTTTAATAAATTGCCGAATATGTGGATTTTCCTTGACTTGTCGATCCCAATCACATTTATAGATTTCTACAAGCTTTAGCCCACAACTTTCTAAATATTTCTTTCTCCTCATGGTCGCAACATCTCGGTCATTTAATGTTTCGCCATTTGTGTCATTGAGAGGCACGTGGCTGCTAGGGATGGCCAAAAAATCCGGATTGGGTAATCTGGATATGACATTCGGATTCCGGATATGCAATTTGTGATGGGGTGCCATCCCCAATGATTAGGACACACTCCCCCCTAATTTCATAGGCTCATCCTGCTTCAAATAGTCAGTACACCCTTTCATTAACTTTACGAATTGGTTCCATTTCATTTTCGTAAGAAATATGACCAAGCCTTTCCAATCTTAGTTCTTAACTTCTTGTTATATATCAAATTGTATTACAATGAATATCAAATACATTTAATAGCATGCATATAATATCGATATATTTGTATTAATACATACCGCAACTGAAAGTAGAAACTATTCATAGATTGATCATCATACATAAGGAAGGGCTTACAGATATTGAGATTGTTTTGACCGTTGAAACGTTGCTGCAGATTACCGATTAATAATTTTTTTGTTGAATTTACATGAAGAAATTATAGTGGGCAGAATGGAACTGTCTGTTGTGGAAGAAATTATTTTTTTCTTTGAATTTTATGGCTTTTAGTCATCTAAGGCTCAGGCCGGGATAGGGGTGGGGAAAGGATAAGGTTATCTAGGCATTGCCTGGTGACGAAAAAACTTGGAAAAACCTGTCAGGATGGTCTACTGTTCCCTCTCTCTCGCAGAGAACTCATGTACGTTCTACTGATGGGGACAATAGAAAGAAATTTTTACAAAACATTTATGCTTGAGAAATTAGTGAACTAAACGACAACCTGATATAGTTTTAAAAATTCCTTCTGGATCCAACGTTGTTTGAGTATTTCTCAGTTCTCATCGGAAGATAAAGTACCTTTTTCATTTTGTTTAGATTATACAATTCGTTCATTCGCATTCTGCTTCATCATCTCTCAAAATAAACCAACATAAGCGAAATCTTTCGCCACAGATAAGTATATTGTACGGAAAGGTTGAAACCTTCTGCAATACTTTGGTTGCAATCTTGGTTGCAAAATTGATAATATTCAACCATTTACTTCTGATGCTTGTACGACTACTGCAATAGAAATCACCGTCTGTGTAATATGTATATAAGGTTAACAATTCGTCGGCTGAAAATTATAAGGTTCTATCTATTTTCATAATTGTTCAATGATAATGAGAACCTTAAAATTCTGTGCCTCGAACTGTTCTGAAAACGTGCATCGAGCTGGTCAATGCGCTGATAAAAAATCGATCAATCGCCGACAAGAATCTGTTATTAGATCGTTGACTTCAACTTCACCAAAACACCTTTTACGAGGTTTCGTACTTGTCTTCCTCCCACAATTCATGTTTTGTATCAAAATGTTTTAGGTTCGCAATCAACGAATTCCAATAATCATCTGCTCCTTACTTCTGTAGCTTACTTTTAGTTAACCATCTACAGCCCAATTCCGCCAGTTTCCACGGGATATATTAACAATAATAAAAACACGGGAGAGGATGTTGGAAGAAATCAGACCTGTCTTTATTCGAAGAACCATCCTAGCATTTACCTGGTGTGACAGCAAAAGCAGGGAAAAGCTGTTACGATAGCCGGCACTAGGAATTGAAACCGAGCCCTCCCTATTACAAGCTGAGCCTTCTACCGGTACCGACTGCTCTATCTCGAAACAGAATGGAACTGAAGATATGGAATTAGATCGATGAAAAAAAGGTGGTGCATAACACTTCTGTGGTGCTAACCATTGGCTTTGCCAACACTGGTAGGGAATGAACGAGAAATAGATGTACTTATAAATCGAGCGACTAAGTTGCCTGCACAAAAATTAACTCTGACTTGGTCGCGCAACTGAGAATCTGAGACGCGCAACCAAGTCTGCGACAAAATCAGGTTATACGAAAGAACTGTTCTTTTAATAAACGAAGCTGCGTAATTGGCTAATGGCATGTTCGTAAGCATTTTCGCTTTGTAAATTTCGAACACCAGACTGAGTAACTGTTTCAATAGCTGTTTTGAAGTAAATCTTTTCGTCCCCTCCCTTCATAAAAAATGCTATGACGCTTCCCCCCTGTGGGCACCCCTGAATTCGGAAACCTGAGCAAAATATGAGATTTGAAATAATTTGTATTAAAAATTACTCGAACTGAGAGTGTATAGTTATCTGCGATATTACATCCTAATTCCAACACAGAAACCCTTTCTAATACAAAAAATATTTCAGCTGAATAGAATAACATACTGCTTTTTACTGTTTTTATTCCTGAAAAAATACTCCGGTGGAGTTGGGATGTTTCGCAATTCAGGTCTTCAATTGTATTATTCCAGCAAAGACTGACGAAACACCAAATCCCATGGGTTAGATAGACATTGTGAGAATTGTTGCGTTACTTCTATTCATCAATGTTGAGGCTTTTTTCTTCTAAACTATTTATGACCTTTGGCTCAGGCAAGGATGGTGTTGATAATTAGTACTAGATACAGGATGTTAGGTATCGGTCAGACTTATTTAAGTTACCATCCCGTCATTCGCCTGTGAAATTGAGGGGAACCCTTGAAAACTAGTCAGGATAGTTGGCCGCGCGGACCGAACTTCGAACCCGTAGCTACTATCCAGGGGTATATTTTTATTTCGTTTTTTGGCCTGGCCAACTGCCTAAAATGGTCCATTTTTGGGTAGTATAGCGGGTCATTGCAGGATTTTCCTTTGTTCGGTCAGGCGTCTGGAGACGCTTTACATGGCCCGCGGGGCCAGGCCAGGTCCGAAATCTGTCCCTGGTAATTTCCATTGGAAATTCAAATTTCGCGACGTTACCGTCTGGACCACGGGGCCTGGGTATTTGAGTCTGTTTGCCTATTTATAGTTTGTACAATCTAATACAATTGTATTGGTAATATAGTAAACATATACTTCTGAATGTGAATGTTTTTTGAAATTATTATGTAAATTTCTAGGTATTTCTTATCTGCGTAGTTGGACTTGTCTTACTAGCGGTGCATATAAAGATAAACACACTTCAATGATCCCGAACCTCTATTTTTGCTTTCTTTGATACCGCTAAAATAGAAACACTTGCGATGGCATAGACTTTCGCTTTTTCTTTCATTACCTTATCCGAGGAACAAAGGCAGGTCTTGACTGTTTAGAATAGAAACCTGACCGGAAAATGTTGGCGCCCATTTCGAGTGTCACCTATCTCCAGTTCCATGACCCCAAGTGACATGTGTCTGTCTGTTGTAAGAAATTTAACAATGAAGTTCGTAAATAGTTCGAACAAGCTATATTGTAAATTCGGCTTTCTTCCTTCAGTCATATCACTTTACTCTGAGCATACTAGGAGACTGTCGGAATTGTGGGACCTAGTTCAGTATGGACTAATTTGAGAAGAAATGACACATCATCGTCAAAATGTAATTACTGTAATAACGTGATGACGAATGGCACAAGCACTGTTGCACTTTGGATTCATATTCGCAAAAGACATCCAACATTACCAACTGAAGAAAATCAAGACAGTTGATGACCACCGAACTCGACAAAGTTGAGGTAAACTCTTTTTCGGATATTCCTTGTGTTTATTATTTTGAACCCGACGATCGTTTCGTAAGCTTTGCTGCTCACATCGTCATGGGATTTTCTTTGATATAAAATGTCTATTAAACTTAATTCAAACTTATAGCATTGTTGTATAACCTCTACCGGTGTGACAGTATACGTTTAATCTATTGTCACTTATTTGAGTTTAAAATTCTTTGTTGGCCCGTACAAATTGCTATGCCCAATCGCCTGATTTCGATATGACTTAAAAGTACATTCCATCTATCACTAACGTAAGTACTACTACAAACTTACAAGGGTTAAGTTAAACCCATTTTCGTTATTCATTTAACTCAATTTAGATTCATCCTAGAACTATTCTGTTTTCAGGATGTATAATTCGCGTTTCTTCAGTTTTTCATGTCTCTATGTTTCATGTTCTCAGCAAGGGTGATTTTTCTAAATAACCATATCTTCACCTTGGAACCAGGAGGTACTATGTGCACTTTTTGGCAAAATGGAGCTAACACTGCAGTCAAATACCTTATACTGAAAAGCATCAACTCCATAAATATCTTACAAAACGACCTCTAAGTGGCTAGAAATATGATGAAATTGCTCAGTCTTATGGAACTCAAACTTTAAAACTGTTTTTTCTGAAAAGTATCAAAAGTTGACATAGTACCTTCTGGTTAGAGGGTGACGATATTTTAAAGCTCCAATTCGTCCTCCATTGCACTGCACGACCAGTCTGCTCAATATAATACACGTCATATTCATATTTATTCTCATACACTCTCGGCATCCTAAGATCAAGTGTGTCCTTCGGGGTTCTGAGGAACTTTTATTGTCCTATTTGGAACAAAATACATTATATATTTTATGGGAGCCCAATTAGAAGTTAAAACTAATAGAGTAAGTTAAAACTACAAAATATGTTGTGATAACTGGATTCTAAATCCAAATGCTAAAACCGGATTTGGAATTCGCATTCTAAATCCACATTCCAAATCTTAATTTTAAATCTGCATTCCAAATCCGGATTCTAAATCTGCATTCGCTCAAATCCTTATGAAATCCGTTTTTTTCAATTCTGGATTTGGAAAAATCCGAAATTTGGATTTTGAAAAATCCGGATTTGGCCATCCCTAGTGGCGACCCTGCTTAATGCATGAATGACCATGCCAAAACATCCATAAAATTCATAGGCAGTACGATATTTCTTGTCGTACCCGTTTACTTTTGAATCGTCCAAATTGGACGCCGTTTTCAGCCGTAAGAATAGAAACATCATTTCCTATGAATTCCATGTACTTTAACCATCTTAATGCTTTCTTGCGCTGAGGGTTACCTTGTCGATACCCGAACGGGGTAATTACAGGAATAATTTTCTCTTGTAAATATAAAGAGCGATAGCATTCCATAGCACACGCAGCGATAGTACTCACGTGAAAAAATACTGGATCCCTTCAGTCTTTTGTTCAATTAAGTCCGAGAACTTAATGACCGCCTCGCATAATATACGAACATCGTTTCTGCAGTATTCTAGCATCTCACTTTGTAAGTTAAAGGTAAGATCTTTTTGCACACACTCCTCATGCCAAAGCTTCGCGTTCACTTTTTGAGTTTCCTTCATCATAAAAAAAGTTTAAGTTCTGGCCATGGGCCATTGTAATTTTGATTGTTTTCAGTGTTCAACAAAATGGGAAATCTGCCTTTTTTAAACTTCTCCTAATCACACGGAAGCCGGTAATTTAGATAATTTGACAGACATAAATAAACACGTATCTTTTAAAGTACACTTATTTGGATAATTTTCGCACCTTCGGTTATTATTTGAGGAGTGATACCTTCCTTTTCAATAAGTGCATGCGCAATAAACACGGAATCGAATTTCGCGGCGTTATGCGCCAAACAAACTACTGTATTAAACTTAGGACCTTGATGAAGAACATTGAAAACTTTCAATATTGTAAAACACAGTGTCTTTCACCTTGTGAATTACCTCATTGAAAGCAATTGTAATTATCCTCCATATGGCTCTTGCATTTAAAACAGCGGTGTGAGGCGCATCTCAGGTTTAGCTGATGTTCGCGTTCACTTTTTTGTTTTCATTGAGTAGCATGGTTTCAATATCATACACTATATAGCAAAACTCAGTGTCAGGTTTCGGTTTCGTCTTTTGTACGAAACATAAATGATCCTCTTTAACGTACAACTTGCAGAAAGTGCAGAATCGATCTCCACATACATGAGAGTTATTACACTCTTTTTCGGGTGTCATCTTTACACCACTGTTGACAGAATTTAACAGCAACATACATGTTTTCCCCTCGCGTTCGTGCTATGGTTATTATAGCATGATTGCCAGGGGAAAGTTCGTAAAAAACTTTTACAAGTAATTGGTCTCTCATCGTCAGAAGTTGCAAAATTATGGTACTCCTCCCAATGTTCGCAAAGGTATTCGTACTTATGTCTACTACGACGTTCCTATGACTTCAAACAATCCCTACAATAACCTACACTTCTTAAAAAGGCCGTAATAGTATCAATAACGTCAAAATGCTGGTCATGATAAAATAAAAATAATGTTACTGGTTTGAACATTACCACTGAACATGATCTCAGGGTCTCGACTAGCTGGTTTTAATGCATATACTACAATTTCAAATCGATTACCATAATAATCTTGAAATTGATCAATATCGTCAATACTCCCACCCAAACTTGAAGTATTAATATCTGCTCGTTTACAAAGATCTTTAGCTTCCTGTTCCCAATTTTTGTGATGCTCTTTCATATATCTACCTTATACTCACAAAGCGCTCTCTTCTCTGCCATAATTAAACCTCTTAGTAAACAGTTGTAGGAGTTGGCTCCCAATTTAGGCACTGGAATAATGTGTGCTTGTACTCCTCCAGAGGTAAATACTTATCATTATTCCGCTTCTTCCTTTCGCTTTGTCCGCGAATTGGGTCGAATATGTTAGCCTTAATGACCACGCTATCGGCTAACAGGAAAGATTCATTCGAGTTGAGAACATTCTTAATCGAACGTAAAATATGTTCAGTAGTTAGATGGATTATTCTACGCCACGGAATGAAGACGTCTTTTCCGTTGACTTCATTGCTACTTTCAATACTAAAACCTACCCAGAATTGTGGATGTAAGTAGATAATAAGTTATTTAGTGCAAATTGAAAAAGTTTCTCAACATAGTCAGCCGGCGTTAACCTGGAGGTTCCGGCTTTCGCACGTATGGAGATTTCTTTACCTTTCGCTGGAAATTTACCAAATCCCCGCACGCGTTCACCTATAATTTCAAAGTAATCATGCCCTGTTTCCTGTTGCACTATCTCTGAATTTACATTACCCTCATTAATACATCTTGTTCAACTTCAGTAACTTTATTCAATAATTTTTCTTGTCTTTGGACTTAGTTGCGTTCCCCATCCCTCATAGTAATCGTAGGCTTGGTCACGTACTTGATTACCCCCAGGTGAAGGAATGTAGTTCGTATCACAAGAGAAACTATCTTCATTTTCAACAATCGTTGAGGTAGAAGCAATAGGTGGAGGAGGAGGAGTAAAAGAAGTAGAAGGTATAGCAAAAGAAGTAAGACTGCAAATAGGTCGTTGTAGTTATGAATGTAGTTGTCTGCGTTAATACAGACGTAACTACATTGACAGGAGCAGAAGTAGTAGTAGAAGTACAGGAAGAAGTTGTTGAAACAGGCACTGAAGTCATAGTGGAAACAGGAAATGAATCTCCAAAGCAGAGAGAGTACTCACGGCTGTGAGGGACAATATTCAATGAATCATCTGAATTCATGGAAACATACTTCCTGAATATCATCTCTCACAACCGGAATCAAGCCAAAGAGAAAAGCGAAATGTGGATGAAGCATTCTACCATTATTCTCGTGAGTGGGATCAGTCAACAACATATAATGCTGGAAAGCCAGCCTAGCTTTAGAGGGGGAGTCAAAGAAGCCAGCGTTACCTAACTGAATTAATTCATTTGCATGAAGACATGCACCAAACAACTTGTTAAAATGAGAATTAGATAGAAGGCGAAGGTGAAACAAAAAGTTAAAAGGTTACCTGAATTTCAAGGTTTTATTCCCTTTCACGGCCAAGCGGCATAAATCGACCCACGCATTATACATGGACTCAAGGTCGGCGAATCCTTTTCTCGGTCAAGGTAACATGATCGGCAGTTGTAAGTCCCATGGTGCAATCGATTGTTATTGATGTCCTCAAATATTAGAATTCCTTACTCAGAAATTTCAAATGATCAAAAGTTGATTGGAGATAATCAAAAGATGACTGAAGATGATCACTTGATTGCTGTAAACAGTATACACAAATTAATTTCCTGTTCACAAAAGTAGTCACAGCACAAAAATGAAGTAAATAATATTTCACTTTTCTTGTTCACAAAAAGTAGTCACCGCACAAAAAAGAACTAGGTAGCACTACACTTTTCTTCTACAGAAAAACAATCACAGCACGAAAAAATGAACTAGCAGTTCAGTTTTCAAATAGTGATTTTTTCTGATCTTTCGACATCAAATATAAAGAATAAGTATGAATTTGCTTTCAAAGAACACAATCAAGTTCAAACTTATAGGCAGACTCTAGGAGGGTAGTTTACGTCCGTCAGCTTCAGCTTTCAAAGGCAAACTAAGGGTTTGTGCGTTCAGTCAGTGCTTTTATTAAACCTAATTCAATCTTTGCACATGCGCAGCACATCAATTTTGAAAGTGTACAAGTAAACTAAGTAAAAATCTCTAAAACGTTTTCTGCAAAAATATGTTTAAAATGTGTTTCAAAGTGTGTACAATAACATTAAATTATGGTGGGATAAAATTTTTACTCCCTCACACCCTCTGGACTGGGAAAATTTCAAGAAAATGTAACTTGAAAATGGACTGGGAAAAAAATCGGTAATGATTTCGAAGTTTTTTCTACAAAATATCTTTAAAATACGTTTCAAAGCATACTGATCAAATATAGTAACAAGACTGAACACTATAGTTTATAAAGTTATTTCAATGTTTTCAGATATAATTACATACACATTCACAAACAATATTGGGTCGTCCAAAAGTTTTAAAAAATAGGAATTCTGTTACACACACACATTCACAAAAAATATAAAGGTAAAAAACGTTTGAGTGTCCGGCTGTTACGAAAAAATATTGTTAAATGTCGTGCTAGTTTATCAGCTGTAGTTGCGCCAACTCGGTTTAAACCAAAACCGGTGGTTGGCTAATTTCCGCCCGGTACAAAAAAGTTACCGTTGTCGGTTAGCATTTGTTAAACTGTCAATGGTCGGCCTTTCTTAAACGATTAGCAGGTGGTGGTAAGCGCTCGGCAAATTGTTAGGGACACGTGTTTGAATTCGACTAGTATTATTTCTATATGTTTAGGTGTGATTATACTAAATTATTATTATTATAAGCTTGAATCGTGTATACTTTTCTTCTTTTTATCCTCATTCCATGTTAATCATTTAGCGCTACGTCAAATATGTAAGGTTATGGTTACATATGAAGGCTGGGGCATACACATTTTTAATTTTAGATTTTTTAGAATGGGACAGGCAAAATATCTAAACCAAAGCTAATTTTTTATCTTACACTCATGACCCATAGGCGGTAAGGCACCGACTTCAAGGTCCCGGGTTCAAATCCCGCCTTTGGCAAGGACATTTCTATTTCGATAGAAAATAATCCATATGAAATCAACTTTCCATCGAAAGTAACATGTTCCCCCTTGAACATCATAGATGCGAACAAGTTGTTCCCCCTCCGCGACCACCGTACGTGGGATACATCAAAAAGTGTACGTCGAGCAGGTTTGTAATAAGTGGCAAGGAATTTTTGAATATCATTATTTCCGGCCTAAGTCAAAGTTGCCTAAAAGCCTTAAATAAATTTGAATCGACAGCAGTGTATATACATAACACAAAGTTGGCTGGTTTTAAAATAATGGAAGCCAATACAATACTTACTAAATATGTAAGGAACACATCTACACTTCTTTTAGTCAAAGCTAGAAACACATAACAAATGAAGTGTTTCAGTAGAAATATTTTTGTCTGGGAACAGCATCCATAGTTTCTATAAAATTTTTAGACAATATACCTCTTCACAAGAGTATCAAAAAGGTAAAGCTATCCCCTTTCGATATGCAGACACCGTAAACGACGCATGGGAAATGTGGAGGTAGCACATCACATTTTATTGACCTACGGTACAAAGTAAGGTGGGGTGGTCAGTCCTACGTATCCTTCCCAAGGTGTCCAAAAATATCAAGACCTGGCATTTTAGGCTCAGGCCGATAGGAGGTAGGTCAATAAAGAGTTGAATTATAAGTTGTTACCGAAATATTTTTTGTTTATAGCCTTTAGGCATCTTAGACTCAGGCCGAGATGGGGTAAGATAGTATAAAGTGGAAATATGACTTGTTAGCCAAATAATATTTATTTATGGTCTTTGGCAACTTAGGCTCAGGATTTTTTTAAATGATCACAATGTTTAATATTGGCGAAATGAAAAAAGAGGAAGAACACATGATGATTGTCTATAAAAATCTTACATGATAAGATCGAACCAAATTATGAGAGAACCCCTATTTGAAGTGAGATATTTATTTTATTTTAAATTTTTGCTGGAATACACACTTTTAGTTGCATTGTATGCTTCTTGTACACTTGTTATTTACGTATCACACTGAAATAATATAACTACAATTAGCGCAGTCCGAGTTGAAATTCTGGTTAGGACACTGGAGACATTTTTGCATTGTTTTTATGCCTGGCGCTGTCAGGCGCAATAAGCCTCTTATACAAGTGTGTCCTTGATATTTTTATATCAAATAATATTTCGCTAGCAAATTGTGATTCAACTTTGTACTGACCCTATTTTTAACTGAACTCTACAATGTTTAGTTTACAAATCCAGCACCATATTCACAATTCGGATATTATTTACGAAATAGTCAAAAAATTCAGTTCTCAGTACAATTGTGAAGTTTGATTTTTAGTCAAGAATATAATAAACAACGATTGTATAGCCATGCATGTAAAATAAAACTAAATATAAAATCCAAAGATATTTAATTTAAAAACTCACCTAATTCACAACTGTGCGTTCTAGATGGCAACCTCCAATGACTCGAACAATTACAATTATCTGAAAATAGAAGATTACTCTTAGTATCTACATACAGGTTTTATGTCGAAGTAACATAAATCCTTGTTTGAAAAATACAAGTTTGTATTCTACTAACGGGTTCAATAAAATAAGCATGAATTTGCGTGTTTTTTCAGTTTCAGGGGGGGTCTATCATAATTTAATAATGTTTTGTGCCTCATACTAGTGAAACTGATTAATATTTTAAAATTTAAAGTGGTCGCCTGAAAAATCTAATTCTCTTGAAAGAAGCAAGCATTTCGAATGAATTAGCAACAAGTGTATAAGGAATATATAAAAAAATGTTTCATCATTTCTCTAGGTTGAAGATTCTTCAATATTTACATGACTGCTATCAACAGCAAAAGTATACTACTACTAGCAACACAAACAACAAAAGTATTTACGTTTATTTTCTCTGTCGAATCTTAGGACAACTAATACAAGGCACTGCTAAATCACAATTGGTTCACCTAGAGCTTCAGGTCAAGAGCTGCCTTTGTACAGAACATCTATCATGACTATATATATGATTCAAATATTTTAGCAAGCATTCCTCCAGTCTATAATAACAAACTGTAGACAGTCAAGTTCAATTCTTGGCCATTAGTGAAAAGTATTAGTCTATTTTCAAATGCAACAAGTCACTATAGTTTTGTAGTAAATTAATCGTTTCCCATTGCAAAGGGCCTTAGAAATTAATGAGATTTAAAGAGATAACTATTTTTTCAATTCTTCCGTCTCAAACAGTCGTGGTGCTCACATCAAATTTTACTAAAAACTTCCACAACATATAATCTAAATTATTACGAATCAAAAATTATATTAAAATTATTTGCAATATCCTCTCCCCTACTTCAGTTCTATAGGCCACAATCGCAATGCAAAGGTTCATTGACTCAAATATGCTGGGTTCGAATTCTACAGCCGATCATTTCCGATAAACATAAACTAAATTATTCGTAAGACATTAAAGATTATAATGAAAGAAAGAAGCAATCCCCGATTCGAATCCCGCTTGAAACAAGTATTTCTAATTTTCAGTAATTAATATATAAAGTCAAAAGTTACTTCTTCAAGATATAATAAAATATAAAAATGATTAGAAAATAAATTATACTCACTTTTTCTCTAATAATATAACCGTTGATTCAATTTGCAAAGCACAGTACAAAATTGCACAAGAATAATTCCTCTACACAATTCCAAAATGAAGCTGAATAAAGAATATATCCAGAGGCCTCACTTGCAAATATATATATAAGCGTAAATTCTCTACAACTTTCTTTTTTCTTCAGTGACCTAAAAAAATAGTCTTCTTTCATAATTTAAAATTGTTTGAGAATCCCCCCATGCCATCTTTAAAGAACGGTATTCCTCAGAGGTTGAAATGGTTCGTTTCTTCCTCAAAGTAATAAACCCCTCTCTATTCTTCTATTACTTTAATTCAATATACTGTTACTCAAAATGGATTAACCATAAACATTGACCATTTTAATTATGGTTGTCTATCGTTTTCTGCAAAGCTGGTCTTTTGCAATCATTTCGTCATTATGTCAAAGAACTCAAGCAATAAATAATATATTTATGAGAGCTTCTGTAATTAGCTACTTTCGCCTGTGATCACAATCTAAAAATCCTATACCCGAGAATTTCTTTCATCTTTATCAAAAATCAATTTCAAATTGCGTACCGTTATTTTCTTCTTTAGCGACCCCCGTTAAAAAGCAATTAGGCAGTACTGAAAATCTTCTAAAGAGGTACTCTTTATTTTTGTAGTGCCGTTACCTTGTTTTCTTCTCCGAAAAATGTTTTTTTATAAATGAAGAATCATAAATTTCCGCTTTCTCTTGTTAAACTTAAGAGCACAAGAAATTCCAAAGTATCTTAATTGGTGTCAATGTCGACAGAACACCGGCAAAAATCTATTTTCATTGTGTTGTCATAAGAACTCTTCTAATTTATTGCCGTATTCAACACAAATCCATCTTGAAACGAGTATTCTCAAAGACAAACATCGTCAGGATGAGGCTTCAAAAGAAAACTTGTACGATACTTTTCTCTCCCAGTATGTTTTATTGCATGTCGGCTAAAACAATTCAACACAAAGAGATTAGAAATTAGAATTCTTTGACCACTATCTGCAATCTATAGGCATGTGGAAAACAAACAAATTTCCACAAATAACCTCCGACAACGAAAATTCCATTTGTCAGAAAAATAACGTACAACAATTTTTAGCTAATTACGATATCTCTACCCCCAGCTAAAGAAAGCGTTTCCATTGGTCAGTGTAGTATAAAGCAGCCACATTTTTTTTTCTATCCATTATCAGTCAGAGAGAAGCAGTCCAGAGAATCGTAACTTGGAGTAGCATAGCATAACTGTGTTTTCTTTAAATGACGGATTCCACACTATTTCTTAATAAAAATTATTGCCTAAAACACTGTAAAATTAAAGCATTGAAAATAATGAAATGTAATCTTCCACGATGCGTTCGAGTTTTCGCGATCGGCGTTTTATACCGGGCAGTGCGGGCGACGGATCCTATCATCGGTTGCGGGCCGGCCAACGACGCAAAGCCCAGAAACACAAGATGGCGGGTCAAAATTTAAATAATATTTTTTTAAAATAATTCATTGTTTAACACATATCTTCACCATTATTTCTTATACAGCCTCCATACTTCTGGAGACCTACTCCTACCCCTTCAAGACCCCCTGCAACTATCACAGCCTCACAAATCCAGTTACTATGATCAAAACCAGTTTCAAAGTGGTACAACAAAAACTGGCATCTTCTACTTGTTCGCGAGCGCACATTTCAGGAACGATTCAGTGTGAACATATGGGCAGGCATCATACATAGACGATTAATTGGACCATATCTTCTCCCAGAACGTATTACCGGTGCCAACTACTTAATCTTTTTACAAAATATTCTGCCAGAGTTACTGGAAGAAATTCCTATTGGAATCCGACAGCACATGTGGTTTCAACACGACGGTGAGTCTCCCCATTTCACACAGGCTGTCCTACATTATTTAAATAATTCATTTGGACAACAATGGATTGACCGTGGTGGTCCAATAGCAGCCACGTTCGCCCGACATGACGCCATTGAATTTATTTCTGTGGGGTCACATGAAGACGTTGGTGTATTAAACCTCGGTTGAGTCGGAGCAAGATCTTTTAGCACCCATTGCAGCTGCGGCCGAAAAAATCCGACACATGCCAGCCGTTTTCGATCGCGTCTATGCGAACCTGCGTCGGTTGTTCGTGGGCGTTACTTCCAGCAGCTCTTGTAGCACAATTCGCTTCATGCAATGGACTCCCGACATGTATCAGTTGGATCATCACAGTTCGTCCTCTTCGATTCGAACTTGGCAAGTGGCACGTGCTAACCTGATAACCAGTGTTTCCTCTGTGAGTGTTCAGAGTGTCTTGTATTGCAAGCATACTCCATTTGTGCCTTTGGCTCACCTTGCGCAGGTTCTCGCAGTGGTGGTTGCTTGTGTGGAGGGGACAAGATTGAGTGATACTGTGCGCTTCCCACTTCTCTTTTCCATTCTCCTGCAATGAGTCCTGGTCTGCATACTATTATGTTAGGTCATATCTTCAGCATACTGTACTTTTCTAGCACTCACGAACACACTGTTAAAAGTCTTTCAGAAGTCCTAAATTTATTTCAAGTATCACTCAATACAATTTTGTGTTAGTGCAAACATTCAGACAATGCATGTCATTTCTACTGGGGAAAAACTATGCATCAGTGCACAGGACAATCTACGTATCATCTAAACGACAGGTTTTACGACAAATTAATCAAGAAAGCAGAACATAGTATTTTCTGGGTTCAGCAACAAAGTATTACGAAAAAGACTCAGGAAGTGTTTGTGGTAGTACAAATGGAGAGTGAAAAGTTTCATGAATTGATAACGAATTAATCTAACCTTCAATAATACACTAATGTTTCTGGAATGCTTGAAACTTGTTTACTGGTGGTTATGCAACAACTCATAGCAACCCCACAATTCTCCATATCTTTGATTCTGTGTGCACTATCGAACTGGCACAGACGAATTATAATTTAATACCTACTCTTTCATTTCCTGATCATTTTGACCCATCTTTCCTTGCAAATATAACCGGGAATCCCTCACTTCCTTTGGAAAATCCCTTGCGCAATTGTTCTGGAGCTTTGATTTTGATATTTTTGGATACTAAGCCTAAGACTTCCTGTGTGAAATTCCACACCGCCTGTGTCACGGCCATTCGTCTTTGTGCTATAGCGCGTCAAAGTTATGTGCCACCAAATTTCCCACACTCAACTCGGAACCGCTTTTGAGGTTTGTGTCTATATACTTTTTTGTTTGTTTAGATGTCTATTTTCAACTCCAAAACGCTGTCATAGAAACTCCCGGACACCCTGTATATTCTAAAAAAATTAAATGCTGGAATTGGTGCACGTATATGAGAAGTAAATTATGGTCGAATGCGCGAGGTTGAAGCAATTATGTATGATAGACTCGTCTTCACTAAGGATGAAGACATATTAATTTTCATTCACTTGAGTGCATGCGACAACCCAAATGATCTAATTTTACTCAATACTTGAAATAGGTGTGTTGTTTTTATTTGTAAATCTGATACCTCATAGCAGATTTTGAATTACAAAACACGAAATCAAAATTTTCTGGTTTGTATTACCTCAATCTGAAAATAAAGCGGTGAAGTTAGAGATACAAACTTAGAATACTAAAACTCAATTTATATTTGGCTGTTACGAGGAAGTTTTTATACGGTTAAGAAATAGTGGAAAACGCACAAAAAGACCCTCTTCACAGTCTTTTTCTATAACTTTGTGGAATTACGTACTACCATAGATCTCATAATAGATAGACTTAGGAAGCTTACCTATTTCTGTCTGCGCTAAAACTAATGGGTTTTTGTACAGGAGCACGTGATTTTGAATTCATCCGCTAGGTAGCTCTGGCATTGACCTCATAATATAGCTACCTACCTACCTGAACATTACACAAAAAATTGTTTATAGCACCATACAGCGATATAATGAAACATCGTCCATCGAGGATAAGCCTCCCACTGGTAGACCTCGCTCGGTTAGGACACCAGCTGTCGTTAAGGCAGTGAAGGCACGAATCGCCCGAAATCCGATCCGTAAGAAGAAACTCATGGCCCTGCAAATGAAAAAATCGCGATCATCAATGAAAAGGGCAATCAATGAAGACCTAGGACTGCATGCCTATCGCAGAAGGACAGGCTATCGGTTAAATCAGCGCTTGATGAGAATGTGACGAGACAGATCAAAGTTGCTCCTGCATCAGTATGCGGATAACAAGCATCGTCAAATCTTGTTTACAGATGAGAAAATTTTCCCTGTTGAAGAGCACCTCAACCACCAGAATGATAGAGTGTATGCTACAACCAGTGCTGCAGCATGTGAACAAGTTTCCCAAGTCCAGCATCAGTGATGGTTTGGCTGGGTGTGTCGTACTGGACCCCACTGAAGTACATTTTTGCCAAAAAGGTGTCAAAACAGGTGCCCAAGTGTACCAGGAGGACATTCCCGACAAGGTGGTGAAACCTCTTGGCAACACTCTGTTCAAAAATATGCCTTGAGTGTTCCAACAGTACTCAGCACCAGCTCACAAGGCAAAATCGACCCAGGAGTGGTTTCGTCGCAACAACATTGCGTTCATCACCTCCGAAGAATGGCCGTCGTCCAGTCCAGACTTAAATCCTCTTGACTACAAGATCTGGTCCTATTTGGAGAAGACGGTGCTCAACCTCACATAACTTTGGACCGTTTTAAAACTGCTATAGTGAAAGCAGTGGCTAACAGACATGAATGTGGTACGTGCTGCCATTGATGATTGGCCGCGTCGTTTACGAGCCCGTGCCCAGGCAAGAGGAAATCATTTTGAATAAATGTTGTTCCCATTTGATTGTCACTTATCGTTGTTTTATTTCGCAAAACATTTTCATTTTCCTCCGCGTGTTATACTTGTTATAGTCTTTTGCAGTTGGGACAGAACTTATGACACGACTAGGTACAAAAACTAAGAAAAGCTTTCGATTGCTACTCATCCGTTTAATACTTTAATTAGGATAATACATATGTAAATACATTTAATCATTGTACAATTATCTCCAAATATATTCTTATAGTGC